>JANIHZ010000001.1:35090366-35117805 GCA_027478365.1 Erythroxylum rufum
CGTTTGTCTTTTTGTATTTTTGTGTGAATTGAGTTTTGGATATTAGTATTGTTTAAGACTTGAATTTCAATTAAGGTCTTGTAAATATATGATTGTGATGTATTTTTCGAGCATGTATTTCATAATAAGATGAGGAAAAGAAAAAGAAAAAAAATTATACCGAATTTCGGAATGGAATGTCTTAAGGGTCTCCAACGCGATCAGATTAATATGCTTCGTCTTTGCAACGGATGTCGGTGTTTGTTTCAGTTTGATGCTTTTGTTCGCTCTGTATTCGTTTCTGTTCGATTCGAATTCGATTCAGAATTCTGACTTTCGATTCTGTTTGTTTGGTTTTTCGTATGAGGTTGGGATTCGAAAATGGGTCCCAACATTAAGAAGGTGATCTTTCACAAATTTACAAGTATCTCTCCTCTTTGCTGCTCTTGGAACCAATTGCATGCTTAATGCACACAATTGTTTGTACCTTATACTTGACAACATTTTAGGATCCAATTCACTTTCATTGATAGTGGAGCTTTTACTATCAAGGTACCATGTTTTTGCTTTCCGTGTCCATCTTTTCAAAATATACCAACTCGGTATTCTTAAAATATTTTTCAAGTTAAAAACCTTCAAAACATGACAACATAAAATGCCAGTAAACTCAAACTTTCAACAACTACAATAGACTTCATCATTTGATGAATTGTAAGTGATCATATTAGAGCAGCTCTTCCCTACAAGAGTGATCTCATATTTTGTAATTGTACCATCTTCACCGCAAAGAAGAAAACTAGAATCATGAGAATGATTCCATTGATCTTGAAAACATTTAAACACTTCTGGCATGTAGACAATAGCTGCATGCTTTAAAATTTGAACAAATGCTGACAATGCTGGAGTGCTTACATTACTTCTAAAATCAACTTTTAACTCATCAAATCAACGATCATAAATAAGCCTCTGGAAGTGATTAAAAATTTGTAAAAAGTTATGCTGATAACTCGCGTACCTTTTTACAATGCTATTTATGCTCTCACTTCGTTGGGTGATGGCCATGTCTATACAAAACATTTGGCATCCATAAACTAAAGCCCACTTATCCTTTATATGAAACATACGTTTCAAACAATCATTATCTTGAAGTTCATATTTTTGCAGCATCTCATTCCAAGCATTGGAAAAATCTTCTTCTTCTTTAAAGTCATATATGCACAAGCTAAAATCTCGCGAAAAATCTTTAAATTAGGGAAAAAAAAACACCATTCAAATGGATTGCGACATTTTGATAAATGTGCCAGATACAAAGTCGATGATGAGTTTCAGGCCATCTTGAAGCTAATGCCATTGCCATCGCTGCATCCTGATCAGTAAGAATAGTTGTAGGCTTTTTCTCAGACATGGCTTTAGCAAATGTGTCGAACAACCACTCAAATGTAAGAGCAATCTCATCGTATAGTAGTACAACACCAAAAACTACTGTTTTGCTTATGATGGTTCACCCTACAAACAAAGCAAATGGATGACCCTCGTCATTTTTCTTGTAAGTAGTATTGAGGCCAACATCTCCAAAGTCTAAGTAATCATTCCTCATCTTGCATCTGACCAAAATATATTAGTTATCAAATTATCTTCATCCACTTGAATGGTATAAAAGAAATTAGGATCTTCAAATTGCATTTTATACAAATATTCTAACACGCCACCTATATCTCCATTTTTCATATCTCTTGTTCTTTTGGATCTTAAATAATTCGTGTAATCCTCTGGAATAAAGCCAAGATTATTTCTCCCACCTACTTGTCTCACCATAAGATCATGAGATGTTTTTGGTGGAATTCCCACATCATTAGCCATTTGAATTTGCATTGCTGCAGTAGAAGATATCTTTATGTGACTTCTACGCAAATGTGTTTTGTTAGGACTTGAAAGATAGTGATTATGGTGATTGTGAACCTCGATAAATTGAATCATTTGAAATTTTCTAGTTTTCACACTATTAACTTTCATTCTTGCCTCCCAATCAAATCTTATTTCTAAACGTGGAGCTCTTACATACACTTCTCTTTTATCAGGCATCCTTTTACCTTTATCACTACAACAAAAAAGCCTGCAAATCAATTTACCAAATTTATCTTTGTGACTTTTGGTCCTTATTCCAAAGTCGACATGTTTGGCATAAATTGAATAAAATTGATAAGCTTCTTCAGTCTCAAACTCCATGCCAATTTTAGGTATTAACTCTCTTGGAACATATGAGTGGACTTTGTTCAAATTCTCCTTAGAATTCGAATGCACCAAATCAGTTGAATTCATATTACTACTCTCATTACCAATGCCAATATCATTCTTATGATACACTTTCTCAATTTCATATTCTAATCGATGGTATGGAGTAGATCTACCTTCCATTTCTACACCTGTCAAATTCACAAACGAAGTATCATTATTTCTTTGTTTTCAGATAAAATTATTAACATAATGAAAAAGGAATGTGGACAAACTACTGGGAGTTATTTTAGTTTGCTTTGCATACCTTATTTAATTCCTATTGATTGGAGAATGAAAGGTTTTATGTTGTGTAGTTATATGTTCTCATCTTCTCTCTAACACATACCTGAAAAAATTCGTAACTTCTTCCCCATAAATGAATAATATGCTTTAGAAGGTCTCATACTAACCAAAAGTCAATATTATCACCAGTAAACTTGGAATGAAATGTTTATATTTCAAATTAACTAATCTGCAATGTTAAGCAACTCAACCCTTACAATATACATTAATTATCGCTTAAATAAATGTATAAACAAAAACAAAAGAACTTAGAAAGGAATGACGTCCATGCATCAAAACAATCAAAATATCTTCAAAACTTACCTTTAAGGAAAACATAAAGACTATCTTCAGTTTAAGAACTACTAGAGGCAAGCACTAAAGTACTATACATCTCTCCACATTAAATTTAATAATAAAAGTAAATTAACAAAATGATGTCTTCCAAGAGGTAACTGGATCAACAACAGAGTCATAGTATAGAGGCTTCAAAAGAGGCAGAGATCAAAGGGGGGTATTCATAAAAAGTTGGTTTCGGGTCTGCTGAGCCATTCCCTCAAGAATTATTTAGATATAGAGATACAAAGAGAAGAAATGATAATAAACAATAAGTAAGAAAATCTGCAGACGAAAAAATAAACAAAACTTACATAAGAAAATACTTGAAATTCGTCAAAATATTATCTTTCTTCCCCTATCACTGGTTTGTTTCTTAGAGCGACACTAGATTCTCTACAATCATGTTTTCTAAAAATATTTCAAATCATCTTGTTACTTGTCTTCTATTTCTTTACTCTACCAAATGTGACAACAAAGTTAAAGATTGCTTTTGAAATGACACACAACAGTCATTTGGTGTTTTTATAAATATCACAATTATCGTTAACAATTATCATCATTATAGTACTCTTGTATTATTTGTAATGAATATATTAATATTGTATTTTTGTAATTTGCTATTAAGACAATAATGATTTAAATTTTTATTTTACGTTGTTCATGCAGAAATAAATAAACAAAGTTTTACTGCTTATATCCACCCTTTTTTAGATTTATTTCTTAATTTTAATTATTACATTTGTTGTTAATGTTACATTATACTAATAATTGTATTAATAAATTAAAAATGCAATTTTGATTAATAGGCACAACAATCGTTTTATTTTGACAATTTAGGAGTTGGCATTTGCAATGAAATTTGTGCTTGTTCTTCCATGCCTTGGTGACATGTTTTGTATCGGTAGAAGAGGGAAAATATAGGATAGTGAGTTGCTTCAGATGATTAAATGAAGGAAAAATTGTATCACACCTTTTTTAGAAGATTAAGGAGATGCCCATATAAAAGATATACATTCCTCATCTGCCCATTTAATCCTTTCAATTTGTCATATCCTAGTTCTTCTCCTCCAACATATTAATTTCAGAGCATATTAATTTCAGAATAAAGAATAGAGGCGAAGAAAAGTCACGACCGTGACTTAACTTGCATGGTCGTGCAACTGTAAGAAATTTGTTACAATCAGGAAGAATGAAGAAGAACAAAATTTGATACACATTTATATAAAGCGAGTTTGTGGAGACATCAAATGATATTGAAAAGCAAAAGAAAAAAGCTACAATATATTATGAAATCAAGAGATTACAATTACCTTGGCAAAGTAAACATCCACGTCGCTAGAAGAATTTTACTTAGGTTGTTATACGAAGAAAATCCAGGGAATATTTTTCTCAATTATGACCTTGAGAACACCTTTACATTTATAATATCAAATTTTTTTAAATCACTGCAAATGCTTCATTGTCATTCATGCTCCATCGTCATCCCTAATTCTGTGATAAAATGACAGAAGGTAATATCACAAAATGTATTCATCAATCAATTTGTTTAGCTCAATAATATAATCGTCTATAAAAGTCACATAATTTGATGTGGTTGAGATGAGGAATCTAGGTATTACAAGGTGTAGGAAGGTGGTGAAGAGAGACGAGACAGTGAGAGGGTTCCTTCTTTATTGTTGAAAAGAAGATGAAGAGGAGGAGGACTTCGGTTGGGGTCAGCTTGGCTCATAATTCACGAATTTTGGAAGAGTAACAGGGTTTTTAAAATTTAAGAAGAAACGACAACATATTTCAATTGGACAAAATTAGACAGAGTAACATTAGATCGAGGATCTGGACTCTCTACGCTTTTCGTCCCAAGACACTACGTTTTAAATTTTGTGGGATCCATCTAATTTTTTTTTACCCACCTCTATTTTTAAAAATTGAGGTCATCTAACTTATTTTTTTTAAAAAATCGATATGAAAAACAAATGGTGGCTTAACACTGTTAGTGGTCAGGATGTTTTTTGGGAACATTTTCTAAATGTTAGAGTTTATTTTGAATTTTTTGTTAATATTAAGGTTCATTTTGAACACTCTGAAACATTAAGGTTCATATTAGACACCAATATAAATGTTAGGGATTGTTTTGCTCTTTTGGCCAATGATCATAGTATTTGCGACTTAATTCGGAACTAAAGTAATCCTACGATCATTAGTCGAGCTCCACAATAATAGTGGTGAGTTTATAATTAATATTAAAATATCTATATCAACAAAAACTTACAAAATATTAACATAATTAAGAATTTCGAAATTGTTTCATAACACTCCCAACCATTAGGACTGTTGTAAACCTTAGTAATAATAATAATAAAAAAGTGTTGCACAAATGGCATGAACTGAAAATAGGAGTTTGATTTGGATTATAACTACCAACGAAGCCCATTTGATTTGGTCACAACTCCCGACCACCTTCATGACAAGCTTGGGGCCCGGTTTTCGTTATTCAAATTCAATGCACGTAAAAACAACACTTTACTGTTTGCTTTTCTTCCTCTATGATTAATATCTAAATGCGATGGCTAGTCACCAAATCAAAGCTGCTGCGAGCAACAACACGCGCACCAGCAGTCGGCTACACGAGAGCAGTAGAGCAGAGTTGCCTATCTCTTCTTGAAGCCTGCAACAAGTTCTCTAAGCTCACTCAACTCCACTCCCGTATCATTAAGTCTGGCCTGCAAAACAATCGTCTTGTTCTCACCAAGTTCGCAGCCACAGCCTCTGCCCTCTGCGCCATTGACTACGCGTCCACTTTCATATTCTCACCTGAATCTGACCCATTTCTCTATGATGTGTTTCTTTTCAACACCGTCATCAGAGCTTATGCGCAAACTAGTGATTTAAAATCTAAAGCTTTGTGTAACTACAATCTTATGCTACGATGTAGCGTCTTGCCTAATAAATACACGTACCCGTTTGTCCTTAAGGCTTGTGCGGGTATTGGGGACTTGCGATTGGGGAAGTCTATTCATGGCTCGGTGCTGAAGTTGGGATTTCACGACGATTTATATGTTCAAAATACGATGGTACATATGTACTGGGGGAATAGTGATGGGGTTGAGCTCGCCCGGAAGGTGTTTGATGAAATGCCCAAATTTGATTCTGTTTCGTGGACTGCAATGATTAGCGGGTACGCGCGTTTGGGGATGTCTCACGATGCAATTGGCTTGTTTAGGGAAATGCAGATTGCTGGCGTTTGTGCCGATGAGATCACAATGGTTTCGGTTCTCTCTGCCTGTACAGATCTGGGTGCTCTTGAGCTAGGAAAGTGGGTAGAGTTCTACATTGGAAAACAAAGGATTCAAAAGAAAGTTGAGCTTTGGAACGCTCTCATTGATATGTATGCCAAGTGTGGCGATATTGATAAAGCTATTGAATTGTTTAGGAGCATGAATGAGAGAAGCATTGTATCGTGGACTTCAGTCATTGTTGGTTTAGCAATGCATGGTCGTGGCATAGAGGCGATTGCCTTGTTTGAAGAGATGGTAGGAAGTGGGGTGGTCCCTGATGATGTTGTATTCATTGGATTGCTCTCCGCTTGTAGCCATTCTGGCTTGGTTGAGAAAGGGAAACAATATTTTGATTTTATGGGAACTTTTGGCCTTGTACCCAAGATAGAACACTGTGGATGCATGGTTGACCTATTGTGCAGAGCCGGACTTGTTAAAGAGGCATTTGAGTTTATTCAGGACATGCCAATTGACCCTAATCCAGTTGTTTGGCGTACCTTGGTAAATGCTTGTCGTGCACAGGGATTACTGAAACTGGGAGAGAAAATAAGTAGACAGCTCATCAAAAATCAGCCCTTGCATGAGTCAAACTACGTACTTCTTTCTAATATATACGCGAAAATGTTGAATTGGGGAAAGAAAACCAATGTTAGAGAGGTCATGGACAAGAAGGGGATGAGAAAGATCCCTGGTAGCACCATGATTGAACTAGACAATGAAATTTATGAATTTGTAGCTGGTGATAGATCACATGAGCAATGCGAAGAAATGTATCAGATGGTGGAGGAGATGGGAAGGAAAATCAAGAATGCTGGCTATCTTCCAGCTACATCAGAAGTGATGCTCGATATTAATGATGAAGATAAGGAAGATGCTTTAAACCATCATAGCGAGAAATTGGCGATTGCCTTTGCCCTTTTAAATACCCCACCTGAAACTCCTATTCGAATTGTAAAAAATTTGCGCGTTTGCAAGGATTGTCATGCTGCCATCAAGTTAATCTCTAAGGTTTACAACCGAGAAATAGTAATGAGAGATCGACACCGATTTCACCTTTTCAAGGATGGGTTTTGTTCGTGCAGAGATTTCTGGTGACCAGCTAAGTACGTTTTCATGATTTATAATGGTTATATGAATTTCCATGGCAATTATAGGGCCAGACACTTGCAATGAAATTTGGGCTAATGGATGGTGGAGAAATTAGATTTAATCTCAGATTTTGACTCTTTTCTTGAGGCTTTACCAGATTAAGCTTTTGGTTCTGGTATTTCAAGATAATTGCTTAGCGTATCAATTGGTGGTAGAATGTAAAGGAGACGGGCTTTTAGGATACAGTTTTGAGTTCTCATGATCTATAGCTTTCAAGGAGAGGAATACCATATTTTAATGTATTGAAACAGTATATTTTTCAACTTGAGCATTTCAGTAAGGGGCCAAGTGATCACTGATTTACTTAAGGTTCCAAAAATTATTATTTGATAAATAATAGGATTTCATTCATCTGACCCGCAATGCATCTTTGTCCTTAAGTAGTCTCTAAACCCATTTTGCTATTGACTTTAGCTCCATATGAGTTATTCAAATCTCCAGTTTATTCATTAGAAGATCAAGATTTCCAGCGCTTTGATTAATCTGTTGTGGAAGATTAGATGAGCTCACCAGTGGGTTTGGAGATTTAAGAGTACATATTTAACCAACTGTGTTCTTCCTACTAATGACAAGTATTTATTTTGCCAGGCTGTGACTTTCATCTTGATTGACTCCAGCAGATGAGAACATTCAATAAACTTGGGTTTTCTTTTGGCGAATATAAGGAGTCTAAGATAAGTAAAAGGAAGTTCTTAGATCTCCGTACCTAAAATTTCTTGTAAAAGTTACACATTGGAAACTTCAACTGAAACTGTTAGCATGCTCTTCTCTAGGTAGACACGTAAACCTAACATGTCAGAGAACAATTTGACGGAATTCATTAAGAATTTAAAATAGTTAGGTTCATCCCCACATAGAAGCAATAATTCTTAAGAATAAGCTAAGGTATGGATTTTGAACTTATTGCATTTATGGTGGAACTTGAACTTGCACATGTTGGAGATGTTGTAGCTGATGATTCTAATGAGTAATTCAATTGCAAGGATGAATAGGTAAGGGGACCTTATTCCCCTTGCACCCTAAAGGGGCCGGTTTCCTATTAATTAAAGCATAATAAAAGGTAGTAGTGATGCAAACTTTAATCCAAGAGATGAGTTGTGTGGGGAATTGAAATGCATGTAGGTAGTTTAGAAGGAATTGCTAGTTAATTGTATTAAAGGCCTTATAAAGGTCTATTTTAAGGGAGCAACTCCTTGTGGTGGATTTGTTCATGTAGTATTTGAAGAGCTCTTGTGCCAACAAAATATTGTCACCTATGGTTTCCTTAACATGAATTAATCAATGGAGAGAGGGCCCGTTTTAGTCTTTGAGCAATTATCTTGGTTATGTCTTGTTTGCCAAGCTACAACAGGAGATTAAACGATAATCCTGCAAATAGGTAGGATAGTGTTCCTTATGGATAAGGGTTAGATAGGTTTTGCTCAATTCCTTTATAAGACTACTAGTGTTAAAGAATTCTAGGACAATACCAGTAAATGCCCTATCAATTCCCATGTTTTTTTTAATAAAAAATGCATTAAAACCATTAGAACCTTGGGCCTTATCTAGTTTGAAATTGAATATCACTTCTACGATTTCATTAGGAGACATAAGTTTGGTAAGAAGGCTTTGCACCTGTAGGTCAAGTCTAGAATCTATAAAGATTTTTAGAGCTTGGGCTGAACATTTGCATTGAGATCTGGGACCCAATAATTGACTATAATAACTGTGAGCAATCTCTTTTAGTTTAATTTGATCACTGTTGAAGTTTCCTTCAACATTCCATTATGGAATTGATCCTTTTTATGTTTTTGTGAGCATCCAAAGTTTTGAAAAAGAATCTCGAGCATGTTGCCCCCTCTTTAAGCCAATTCATTATAGATTTCTACTTTAGAAGGGAATTATAGCATAATAGTTCTTGAGTGTAGGTGTGTAGGGCCATTTTTACAATTCTTATTAACCTCTCATCATTAGGGTTATTGTATAGTTCTATTTAATAATAATTGAGAGTTTCTTTATTGGAATTGACTTAGGCTTCAGTATTGGAATGGGCATTCCTTTCGAGGGCTTTAATTTCATTTTCACAACTTTTAACTTGGAAACTAGCTGAAATGCTTTGCAACCAAGAGCTAGTATATTCATTCCTCTCCTAACAGCTTCATGGAATCCATTAGCCTGCATAAAAAATTTTAAAATTTAAAGGCAATTTAAAGTGTATATGAGTTGTGGATACACTTGAATTTAATTGTAGAATGGTCAGAGCACATAAGGAGTCCAAATTGTGCAAATCTAGTGGGGAGTTTGATTAACCATTCATTTTTTACTAATGACCTATCTAAATTTTTCCCTATGAAACAATTCCCATTTTGCTTGTTGGACCATGTGAAGAATTGGCCAATATAGTTTAGGTAAGTAATCTCAAGTTAATTTGTGACAACATTTAGTTCATTATCATGGTGTTTGTTGTTAGTTCTTTTTCCCCCAGCCTCATTTGAACAACATATGCAATTAAGATCTCCAGTTGGCAACTAGGGAGAATGGATTGTAAGTAGAGTCTACCTCTTTAGATCATTCCAAAGTGAGGTTATAAGCAAACTTAGATTAGTAACATATATGATAGAGATAACAAATGGAAAAGAAAAGATATTCATTTAACAGTGTAGATGCATGAATTGATTTGAACTAAATAGTTCAGTTGTCCTTAATAAATTAAGATTGTATCATATCGCTACTCTACCATTGAAGTGGTGAGTGAGATTTGAAATGAAGCTCTAAGAGGAGCCAAAGAAATTAGGCTCCTTATTTAACTTCCCAACCTTTTTTTTTGGTCTCAAGAATGCCAATTAAGAGAGGCCCCTTTTTTCCCCCCAAAATGACATCTTTATCTTCCTAGTTTTTCAGAGAACTATTAACTCCTAGTTTTCCATTCTAATATGGATATGATTAAGAAGGAAGGGCTCCCTTTCTTCTTACGTGTAGCCTTCCTCCCTGATCTAGACTTAGTTCATCAGGGTTAAACCATCTTTTGAAGGACTAGATATAGTTGAAGTAGAAGGTTCCCCATTATGGAAGTTGTTAGAGGTAAAGAGGGATCCTAAGCACTATTTTCCATTGGAGTGATGCAAGTGTCAGTTAAGGGCAGGTTCGGGGGGATCATCTCTATGAGTTGTTTTATTTGGATAAAAAGGAAACTTAGAATGATTAAGATCACTAGGGGAAGGAGCAACATCAATTTGAGTTAAGTCAACTGTGATTGGATTAATTTGATTTGAATCAAAAGCATCAATTGGATGACACGATTTCCAGGAGCTAGATAATTGGATGACACGATATAACAATATTCCACGTTTTGAAAACTTTTTGATAATTAAGGAGGAGGGGATGTCAAAGTCTCTATTGACTTCTATGCAATGTTTTACATATCCTCTGTGATTATTTAGCAGTTTGGGTGTCCATACATAAAGGTTTTCTAAGTGAACTAGCAATGAAGCTCAATCCCTCTTGGGTTTAATAGTCTAATGGTAGATTATAGAAATTGATCCACATGAGGATTTTTTTTTACTACTTTACTTCTATTTAACACTATGCAAGGATACTATTTTTAAAAGAAGAAGGGCTTCCCATCAATATGCTAAGGACTTTGTTCCAGAATGGTTGTGAGGATGACATCCTTACCAAATTTAAATATGAAGTAGGTCACGTTGTTTATTTAGCTTGGTTGAAACGTCATTATAGCTTTTTAAAGCAAAGATAAACATTTTGCTGTGAATGCCTCCGGTTACTCAGCTATATCAAAACTGTCAACTAGTTACTAGCTCTATTCTTAACCCAATTTTTTTTTAAAAAAAAGGTCAATAGATAGGATTCTTTTTTATTTTTTTCATATTTAATTTCTTAGCCTACCTAATCTCTTCGTAGTTAATCATTCCCATGAAAGGGTACTAATAATGCTAACCAATTCAATTGACTATAGTTATAAATGTATATGAAAAAATTTCCTAAAGTGAAAGAATATTTTCATATCCCAATTAACATACATATTCATCCAAAAGACACTTAAAATACAAAATTCATAAGTTACTATGCCTTTACAATTTAAATGCTCATAATGCACATCATAATGTCAGCCTAATAAAAAACTATATAATTGTAAAATTCACTCATAATTAATATATAAAAATGCTAAGTCCATACACATTTGATATGCAATTGTATATACAGTTTTATATAATAATAAAACTCTCAATACCGCAAGTATACGGATTGTATCTTGTTGTATCAAAAGGTATTATTCTCACGAGGACTACTAGACAACTAAATAAATTTAAAAGAACTTTTTCTAAGGTACTAAGAATTGATTTGAATTAAAATAAATTACTGAGATTAAAAAAATAATGAAATGAAACATATAAGAATTGATAACTAAGCTGCCAATGAAATTGATATTGCTCACAGTTGAAGACTTATGAACTATTCTATCCTTATTTTGTTTCCCTTAATCTTGATGATTCAACTTATGTTTGATCCAAGATATCCTAAAGTTTTGAATACTCTCTCTCAAGATCTAATCAAAAAACCCCAATTGACTTTGATATTTATAGAGTTATAATCGCTTGATTCACAAAACTACTCCTAATTTAATTAGCTGTGAAGCAATCCTATAGAAAATTAATTTCATAATTAAGATCTCTCTTTAATTATTCATTAATCTAATAATTGTAGATCCATTAATCTACCAACTTTTGTTGCACACCTTAACACTAATAATTGTAGATCCATTAATCTACCAACTTTTGTTGCACACCTTAACACTAATAATTTGATACACTCTCTTATTACCAAGTATATGCACAAAAATTATCACAAAAATTCATCAATGTATTGAATTCATACAAGAAATAAGGTTTATAAAATATTTTAAGAACAATCCCTAATAGGGATCTAGAAACCCATAATCATGTGAAATATCTTTAAAATCCAAATATACATTCAAGATAATGAAAAATACCTTGTCAAGAATGTCTCGTGGTTACTCAACTAGGTCACATTGTTTATTTAGCTTGGTTGGAGAGTCATTTAGTCTTTTTATGCGAAAACAAACATTTTATCCTGAATTCCCTTAATTACTTAGCTATATCACAATTCTCAATTAGCTACCAGTTCTATTCTTAACCCAAATTTTTAAAAAAGGACTTACATAATAGAAATTTTTATTTTTTATATTTAATTTCTTAGCTTACCTCATTTCTTCTTAGTCAATCACTCTCATGTAAGGGTACTAATAATGCTAACTGGTTCAATTGAATATAATTATAATTGTATATGAATAAATTTTTTAAAGTAAAGGAATAAGTATAATATGCTAATTAACATACATATTCATCCAAAAGACACTTAAAATATGAAATTCATAAGTTAATATGCCTTTACAATTTAAATGACCATGTTTAAAGCTAAACTAATTCCATTTAGTTATTACTATTTACACATTCTCACAATGCACACTTCATAATGTGAACCTAATAAAAAACTATACAATTGTAAAATTCACACAAAATTGATATATAAAAGTGCAAAATCCACACACACTTGATATGCAATTGCATACACAATTTTATATAATAATAAAACTCTCAATACCGTAAGTATATAGATCATATCTTGTAGTATCAAAAGGTATCATTCCCACGAGGACTAATAGACAATTAAACAACTTAAGTAGAACTTTGTCTAAGGTACTAAAAATTGATTTGAAGTAAAATAAATAACTAAATATAAAAAATAATAAACAGAATAGATAAAAATTGATAAGTGAGCTACCAATCAAATTGATGTTGATCAAAGTTGAAGACGTAGGAACTATACTATCCTTATTTTGTTTCCTTTAATCTTGTTGATTCAATTTTTGTTTGATTCAAGATATCCTAAAGTTTTGATTACTCTCTCTTAAAATCTAATCAAATAACCTTAATTGAATTCGATATTTATAGAGTTGTAATCTTTTGATTCACAAAACTATTCCTAATTTATTCAATTAGATATGAAGAAATCCTATAGATAATTAATTTCACAATTAAGATTTCTATTCAATTGTTCATTAACCTGATAATTGTAGGTCTATTAAGTTAGCAACTTTCGTTGTGCACCTTAAAACTAATAAATTGATACACTCTCTCTAATTACCAAGTATATGCATGACAATTATTATAAACATTCATCAATGTATTAAAGTCAACATGAAATAAGGTTTACAAAATATTTCGAGAACAATCCCTAACAGGGATCTAAAAACCCACAATCATGTGAGACATCTTACAAATCCAAATATACATTGAAGACAATGACAAAAATGAAAAGAAAAGAAAGAAAAACTAGTTTTAGTCTTGATCTAGAAATCTGGAATTTCTTTAAAGCTCTTCTTATTGTTTCCTCATGATCTTCTTTAAATCTGGTGGCTGTTGCATTTTTTAGTGCTTTTCTTATTATTAAATAATTCTTGAGGCTTTTAGGGTTCTTTTTAGGGTTTCTCTACTTATTTTGGTTCCAAAAATTAGGGATATCAAAAAAGGCCCTACTCGATTTTCGCCCGGGTTGACCGAGCCACGAGTGGGCCATGCCCACGAGCTGACCATGGTAGGCCCGATTGGACTATGGGCCAACCGTGGTTGGCCCGACTAAGCCATCGGCTAGGTCGGGACCATTACTTCAAAAACGACGTCTTTTTTGATTTTTTTTCTTAAAAATATAGATATGGTGGGCCGAGTTGGTTTGGTCTGCTCGTATCCTATCACGCCAAGGGCTGGTCAGCCCGTGGTCGGGTCGAGCCACAAGCCAATCAGCCTGTGGTTAGGCCACGGGCCATGGTCGGGCCTAGACCATTGACATCTTTACCAAAAATAACCCTCAAATGTCAAAAATACAAAAAAAAAACTTGCAAGCTAGAAAAGCTGAAATTTGTTGAAATTACTATCTGTCATGCACGGTCGTGCCTCATGCTGTTAATCTTTGTCACGATCATGCCTCGTGGAATGTTTGTGCCTTCCTTCCTAAGTCCAATATCTTCTTCATTATTCAATTTCCTGATTTCCAATACTTATGAACACTTGAAACACCTTTTAAAACATAAAATTAAGATTAAATTCTTACTCTAAACCATCCAAATACTTAAATACATACAAACATTAACAATAGCACAATTCTAAGCCTATACATCTGATAATTATCTAAGAAATACTTGAAAACACACTTGAACATCTATAAAAGCATAATATAATCTACATCTATCAACATGCCCACACTAAAACCTTTACTTTTCCTCAAGAAAAACTAAAAACATACAAAACACATTAATACATAAACAAACAATCATGTAACAATACAATAATTATACAATGCCATCAAATCTCATAAAATAAACTTTACATCAAACATCAATTACTCAAAATATGCCAGCATACTAACTTATTCCTTTCATGTTTAAGTGCTTAGATTTGAATATACATATCAATCAAAATAGTAACACCCTATTCATACACCTATGATACTTGTAAGCATGCATTTATTATTATTAATCAATAAATAGGGAAACTATCATTAAGTAACCTTTCATTAAAATCTTGCTATTTTTAAAAGATTAGTAGGTTTTTTTATTATAACACTATTTTTAAAGATTTTCTTTAAGGATAAACTAGCCTTTTGACATAAAGGTAAACATCTTGTCATGAATGTCCCTCGTTACTCAACTAGGTCATGTTGTTTATTTAGCTTGGTTAGAGCGTGATACTATCCTTTTGAAGTGAAGACAAACATTTAGTTATGAATGCCCCCAATTACTCATCTATATCATAACTCTTAATTGGCTACCAGCTCTGTTCTTAACTTAATTTTTTTAAAAAAAGGCCAACAGAGTATGAATTCTTTAAGTTTTCCACATTTATTTTCTTAGCTTACCTCATTGCTTCTTAATTAATCACTCACATGCAAGGGTACTAATAATGCTAACCAATTCAATTGACTATAATTATAAATGTATACAAAAAATTTTCCTAAAGTGAAAGAATATTTGTGATATCCTAATTAACATACATATTCATATAAAAGACATTTAAAAAATAGAATTCATAAGTTAATATGCCTTTATAATTTAAATGACCATGTTCAAAGAGAAACTAATTCCATTCAATTCTTGTCATTGACATATTCACATAATGCACCTAGTATAATGCCAACCTAACAAAAAACTATACAATTGTAAAATTCACACACAATTGATATATACAAATACAAAATTCACACACACTTGATACACAATTGCATATATATCCTTACACTTGAACATCACATTGTCCTTAATGTGAAGAACAAAATAATAAAAATAATGGTAATTAATAATAAAGAAAAAGTTAGAGTAAGAATATTTATTGTCTTTGAGTGGTGGTGGTGTGGGTGGTGGAATTTAGAGACATGCTATGCCATAAGATTTTCAGCAAAACTTCCTAAAATATACATAAAAAATAAAAAACAAAGTACCAACAAAATAATATGAAAATAATACTAAAATAAAATAATTAAAAAATCATAATTCTTGGGTTGGTTCCTAAGTAACACTTCTTTCATGTCATTAGCTTAAAGTATTATGCCTTTTACCTTCAACTTAGGTCTATAATAAGTGATTTGTTGCCACCATTTTCTCTACATAGCAGTTTAGTAGCCTATAAATAAGATACATGTTGCAAGATAATTAGAAAGACATAATTAATCAAATAAAAAAACAAGTAAGTTTAGTAATGCCATTTTTGGTAACAAACGGTCAGTAAAATAGGGAATGATGAAACTCCCTAAATCATTTATCGAATTCAACAGTTTGTCCTTTAAGAAGGTGAATGACTACTCTTCTTCCATAATCACCCTCATCTCTTCTTCTTTTTTTTTTTTGTGAATGGAGACTTCCTTAGCTTCTTCAACCTCTTTGTCCTCTGTGATCTATTCCTCTTCTTCTTCTTTATTCACTTCTTGAACAAAGACTTCCTTATATTCTTCAAGCTCTATACCCGTTGTCATCTATTCTTCTTTCACTTCTTGAATAACAACTTCCTTTATGTCATTGACCTTTTCTTCCTCATCACTTTGAGACATTAATAGGCTTCAATAACATGTTGTATCTAGATTAGTGTGTTTGACCATATTAAAATTCTCATGGAAGACTTAGTGGCAAGCTTTTCCATTAGCAAGTTCTTCCATTAAAAACTCAATGAAGGCTAATCCTTCATTGCATCAATATAAGAGTTGCTCCATTTTGAATCATCAGTATCCTCATTAAGTGTATTACAAGACTAGTTTTACAAGTAATATGGATTCTCCCACATATAATCTGATGCCCGACAGTGAACATTATGGTGGTTACCACCATAAATGTCACAACACAAGATGGATGTAGGTTGTGCTTCTATGTTACTTAGAAGACTCCCTGCATTCCTCGTTAACAATGCATTGGAAGGTTGTTCCATTTGAACCTCCGAGTTGTGAAGATTAAAGGAGCAATTCTTTATGAATTGATCAATTGTGGCTTCAATCCTCATCTCCCCTTCCAGCTTGTTAATCTTGTCTATTAACTTGTTAACCCTAGAGCTGAACACATCCATGATCTTATCCAACTTTGACTCAAAAGAGTTTGACTACATGGATGTAAACCAATCTTGTTGGAAACTTGGTAGACCTTGTACATGCATGTAATCTCCTACATTGTTAGTCCATGAATAATCTGGATGGTACTGCCACCAAAGATTATATGTGTTATAGTAATTCCCATCCATACTATAATGCTTTCACTTGATTGGAAGAAAAAAAATCTGTATATTGCTCAGTTTCAAGTTGTTTTAAAAGTTTTTTTTCTCTCTTTTTATAATAGCCCTTTTCCCATACTAAAGGTTAGAACCTGGTCATATCATTGAGAATTCATGAATTGCATTCACACGCATATCATTAGCATACACACATGAATTATGAATTAGTACACATTACAAAGATAATTTATGCACTCAATTGACATATTCCGGGGTATGAAAAGTTTAAAATGATCATGATGTGAATTATGTATTGTTTATATCTTGAATTTTGTTTTGGTGCACTATAATTAGTAAACTTGGAATTTATTGTTACAATTAGAAAAGTGATGAATTAAAATGTACATTTGGTCTAGGAAAAATGCCAAGTGGTAAGACAAATTGACACATGAAAAATAAGGATGACTAAGCCTATGAATTAGTGACATTTGGCATGGAAAATTAAGTGACAAACGACATAGCTAATTAATTGAAAAATGCTAGCAATTGTTATGTGACAAATGGACTAAGTAATTAAGTGAAGACATAAGGCAACATATATACTTGACAAATGGAGTACATGCCTAAGGACAAATGTTAATCTAAGAAAATGACACCTTGCACCTAGTTGAATTAAGTAAACGATGGAAAAGTTTATACTGAGTTCATTTCTCTTCTTTCTTCACTCTCTCCACTAAAACTTGCTCCCATCTCACATCACAATATTTTGGCTTAAGTCTTGCTAAATTGCTACACCAAATCCATGTTTTTACCCTTCACAAGATAGTCATAGAACAAGAAAATTGTTGTTCTTGTTGTGGTCTTTTATCCTAGCTAAAAACCAACCTATTTCTACCTTGAATTGGTGATGATCTTACATGCATGGAGAGCTATGTTGGCTTGATCTTTGAGCTAGAATTTGAGCTAGACAAGTAAGTAAAAGATTGATCTTTATGGCATGTTTTAATAGAAAGATTATGATGATTGAATTGGGATGGATTGTATATGATGTTGATGATGAAGTGTGCTAGAAAATGATACATGAATTGGATACTGTTTTGTTCTCAATGTATAAAAATTGTAGCTTCTAGGTTGTTTTATGGATGAATTAGATTGAGATTTGAAGTATAAATGAAGGTGGATTCATGATAAAGATAGGTGTTATTGAAGTGTTCTTGAATTTGGAAAATTAGAGTTTTAGATGTGTTTGTAAAAAGTAACTGCTAATGTCATAAGTGAACAAAATTTTGTAAGCCTTAGTGTAACTAATAAGGAAGTTAAATTAACCTGAAATGAAAATTTCAGGTGTTAGTGATGTCTCTAAGCTTGTAAAATTCGTGAAATAGTGATGGTAGTCAAGTTACACACATTAGTGATGTTGATGACAAATTCTGGAATTTTAATTTCAGTCTTAAGTACATGTCGAACCAGCTGAGAAATTTCACTCTAAATTGGTATATTTGGACTTAATTAAGGCTAGGAATGAGCCTAGATTGTTTCTTGATTAATTGTTTAAGAGCTTGATAATTTTATGTAGTTAATTGATGTCATAACCTAAAGAATGGCCTGTTTTGATGTGGTTGAGTTCAAATATGGAAATTTTGATTTGTTAAAGGAATAAATGAGTTCTTTGAATGCAAACATGATCTGAAGGACATGAGTAATGTGTATAAGGTATGGATGAATGAGCATTGAAGAACATGGGTAATAATGAATGGGAATTGGGTAAATGTATGAATATATATTGCTGGAAAAAGTTTGGCGAATGTATAGATCTAGCTTGCTAAAATTCCAGATTTAAAGTAACAACTATGTGTGGATAATGAAAGGCTTTTTAATCATGAAAATGTTCAAGGATAAGTTTAAAGTATGGTTGATGAATTTGAAGTGAATCAAGCTAACTTTAAGGTATAAACCTGATTTCAAAGTGGTAATATACAAGCTATGATTTATGAATGGTCAAGAATTATGAATAAGGATACATACCTGGGATAGTCAAATTGAGCATGCATTGAGCATAAAACATATACTTGTGTATTATTGAGTACTCATTTGATTAAACAAGTTAGTAATGTGTAAATATGTGTGTATTGGATGATATAGAAGCACAAATTAAGCATCCACATCTAGACATTTCCAGATTGTTAAAGCAATAGCTTACTTGAAGCATATTGTGAGTTAACCTAGATGTTTTCTCACTATGATTGAATTGTTTTTTATTATTGTCAACTGATATAATTGTGATAATTTCAGACATTAATGGTCTGAGGAGTTTGATATTCAGGATTGTATTGGAAGTGTTATCAAATTGTATGTGTAATATGAAATATTACTCAACTGAATGTTGAATGTCGGACTCAAATCTGATGAATATGATAAGTGACTGTGCACTTTGAATGAAAGTTATTGATAGCTTATTTTATGAAATGATTCATTCCATCATATGAATATGCACGATCAGATAAAGGAGTTGTGACCAGAGTGACTAGTCTGAAAAGAGCTTAAAGCTTATAAATGTGCGCAAAGAGCCATAAGCTCAGTTATTAATGAGC
Source organism: Erythroxylum rufum (assembly GCA_027478365.1). Lineage (NCBI taxonomy): Eukaryota > Viridiplantae > Streptophyta > Magnoliopsida > Malpighiales > Erythroxylaceae > Erythroxylum > Erythroxylum rufum. Next base: position 35,110,017 of record JANIHZ010000001.1, read on the forward strand.
CCGGTATCCGCAAAGAGGTACGGGATAGTATCTGAAATGAGCCTCGTATCCACAAGGGATACGAGGCAGTAAATAGGCACTCGGTCATAACAAAATAAAAATGAAAGTGGAGTCTCATGTGCATTTGCACACACACACACACACACACACACACACATATATATACATATACATATACCATGTAAATGATTGTGAAGAATTACTGAATTGTATTGATATAGAGATATGCAATGTTTGTGTACACGATGATGATATGAATGATCAGATTATTTTGAAATGATTATATAAAATGTTTGTATTCATAATGTACTTGTTAAAATATGATGTATAATGTGATCAAGTATCCAATTCTGAATAACGTGATATATATGATTTGATTATGAATAAGGTGATATACTGATTACACTATGTTATATACTTGTGATGTTTATATTCTGTTTTGAGTGAGCACATCAATGATGGTTCACTCTTTGAGTTCATAAAACTCATCAAAATTGCAACGTTGATTTTTAGGTACTGAGGAGACCTAGCTTCTAAGGAAAACTAATATAAGTTTAGTTTTATCAATTTTGGAAATAAGAATGGCTCAAAGGTCTAGTCAGCTGATATCTAAGGAGTCTAGCTTATTTGTGTTTGTTTACTTTTCTCATTTCATGTGAACCTTTTGTATAGAAAAGTGAACTCAGAAATGATATTGTAATGTAAATATATGGATTAAGAAATGTAATGTGATGATGTAAGTTATGTTTTGTTAATGAAATAGGATAAGTTGATCCTTTGAAATACTTGTGTTTCTTTGATGCCATAATAAGTTATTACAATTGCTCTAACATGCCATTCTCGTGGGGTATGTTATAGGATGTCCTCTGGACATTTGGGCATATGCTCTATGGTAGTGGTGTGTTATATTTTTGGTATCAGAGCATGGTTTGACATCCTTATGGACTTATAAGAGCTTTTAGACATGATATATAGTGAGAGATTCATATAATGATCACAAATATTGTTTGTTATAGTTCATCCACTATAGGAGATCAAGTCGCAGAGTTAACTAACCTTGAGTCTATAGGACCCAATAAAGAGTCTCCAGTACCTCGGTCTGAACCAATGCCTTCGAGAATTCTTGAGAGGAGAGAGAGGAGGTATGATAAGCTTAGAAAGTAGGGGGATGTAGACTTCTATGAAAGTACAGACCCTGCGGAGGCAGAAGGTTGGTTGAAAAGAACTGAACGGGTGTTTGATCAGATGGACTGTGAGTCCGATGAAAGGTTTAATTATACAGTCTCACTATTACAAGGTCCAACTTATTAGTGGTGGAAGACTATTTTCGGCAATTCCACCCGACCTTGTAGACTGACATGGGAAGACCTTTTGAGGGTCTTTTAAGAGAACTATATGCCCAAGATCTATCTGGATAGGAAGATGAAGAATTTTTTTAGATTCGAAACAGGGAAGCCTTATTGTAGCTAAGTATGAGGTGAGGTTTAATGAGTCAATGGGGGTATGCTACTACTTTGATTCTAACAGAGGAAGATAAGTGTAGGCAATTTGAGGAGAGATCAGAACGAGGTTGACCATCACTAATTTGAGTAGTTTTGCTAAACTGAGAGCTGCATCAATTCGAATTAAGCAGTTACTGAAAGATGGGCAAGGAGAGTATTGGCAAGAATTTAGAATGAAGAGGCAGGGTGAGTCCTAAGCTGACTCTAGCATGAGATTCATTAAACGCAAGACTAGATTGAGACAGTCGGTATTTAGAATAAGAGGTGGTTTTCTTTAGGCTAGTAGTGGTAGAGGTCAAGTATCTAGAAGGTAGACACAATAGATGCCTTTGCCTAGTTATAAGCATTGTGGAAAGAAATATGGTGGACAATATCGGGAGCTTGTTTTCATTGTCGCTCTCTTGAACATCATATTAAAGACTGTCTTGAGATTGTGGGAGCACAGTTTGGAGTGAGAGGAGGATAGGTGACTGAGACTACTATCTAGCAAAGTAAAGCTAGTGAAGCGGGATAGAGAGGCAGGACATAACCAGTTCAGCAGGTTCTAGTGTTAGGACTGAGGTGCGGAGTAACTAGCTGCAGTCTCAAGCCAAGATCTTTTCCATCACCAGACAGGAGGCACAAAACTCCCTAGATGTTGTTGCAGCTGTGTTGCATGTCTTTCAATTTGAGGCATTTACATTGTTGGATCCAGGATCTACACATATATTCATCACACTACATTTGGCATCTAAACTGTATTGTGTGAGAGAGATGTTGAAATTTGGCTTAGAGGTGAGTAATCCAGTAGGAAGTACTACAGCGAGTGGGGAAGTCTGTAAAGGGTGTATCATCCAGATTTTGATCAGGTGGAATTGAAGGTTGACTTGACCGTATTGCAGTTGAAAGATATTAATCTTATTTTGGGTATAGACTGGCTTACTGCACATAGAGCTGTAATGAACTATTATACTAAGGAAGTGACTATTGAATCCCTTAATCAACCAAGGGTTGTATTTCAAGGTATTAGTCAAGTAGTGCCAACTAGGTTGATTTCCTTAATGAGTGTTCTCATACTGAGTGAAACTAGATGTGAGGCATATTTAGCCTATGGAACTGATACCCGAATTGAGTAGACAGTATGGGATATTCCTATTGTTAGGGATTTCCTAGATGTGTTTCCAACTGAATTGCCAGGATTACTTCGGATAGGGAAATAGAGTTTATGATTGACCTTGTTCTAGGTACTGCTCCTATATCAATTCCTCCGTATAGGATGACACCTATTGAACTTAAGGAGCTTAAGATCCGGCTGCAGGAGTTGTTGGATAAGGGTTTTATTAGGCCCAATGTGTCACCTTGGTGAGCTCCAGTGATGTTTGTAAAGAAGAAGCATGGGACTTTGAGATTAAGTATCGTTTACTGAGGATAGATGATTTACTTGATTAGTTACATTGAGCTCAGGTGTTTACTAAACTAAATTTGAGATCAAGGTATTATCAGTTGAAGATAGAAGAAGATGATGTACCAAAGAGTGCATTCAGGACTAGTTATAGGAGCTTTAAGTTTTTGGTGATGCCATTTGGGTTAACAAATGCTTCGGTAGCTTTTATGGTGTTGATGAATAAAGTGTTCCATCCTTACTTTGATCATTTTGTGATTGTGTTCATAGATGATATTTTGGTGTACTCGAAGAGCTAAGAGGAAGATTCTGAGCACTTAAGGATGGTCTTACAAATAATGAAAGAGAAGCAATTGTATGCCAAGTTCAATAAGTGTGAATTCTATCTTGATCAAGTAGTATTCTTAAGACACATAGTGTATAGACAGGGCATACAAGTAGACCCATAGAAAGTTGAGGCAATGATGAAGTGGGAAGTCCCTAGGAATGTATCTGAGATTAAGAGTATTTTTAGGTTAACAAGATATTACAGGAGGTTTATCGAGGGGTTTTCACTAATCTCAACCCTTTTGACAAAGCTTCTGAGGAAGAATGTACCTTTCAGATGGACCGATGAATGCTAAAGGAGTTTTGAGGAATTGAAATACCGATTGACTACAGCACCAGTGTTAGCTATTCCATCAGGATCTAGAGGATATGTAATATATAATGATGCGTTACATCAGGGGTTAGGATGTGTCTTATTGCAATATGGTAGAGTGATTGCATATGCATCGAGACAGTTAAGGTCTCATGAGTTCAACTATCCAGTTCATAATTTAGAACTTGCTGCGGTGGTGTTTGCTTTGAAGATTTGAAGACATTATCTGTATGGTGAAACATTTAAGATATTTACAGATCATAGAAGTTTGAAATATTTGTTGAGTCAGAAGGAGCTTAATATGAGACAACGATGGTGGATTGAACTGCTTAAGGATTATGATTGTACGACTGAATACCATCCTGGTAAAGCTAATGTTATGACTGATGCATTAATCAGGAAATCCAATAGCATTGTGGCACAAATTCAGTAATCGAGGTTACCAAGCCTAGTTCAATTGAGAGAATTGAATGTTGAGTTGAATTTGGGGCAGAATGAAGCACTGATGGCTACGTTGATGCTTAGGCTGGTATTGCATGAAAGGATTAAAAAAGCTCAAAGTAAGGATCCAGACTTTATGAATCTTATTGAGAAGTTGAAACAGGATCTAAGTTTTGAGTTTAAGTTTAAGTTGAGAGACAATGCATTGTGGTTGGAGCAAAGATTATATGTACGTGATGTTGATGATCTGAGAAAAGAGATTTTAAAGAAAGCACATATAGTAGCTTATGATATGCATCCTACTACTACCAAAATGTATAATACGTTAAAACATCATTTTTGGTGGCCGGGGATGAAGAAGCAAGTGGCAGAATATGTTGCTAAATGTTTGACTTGTCAAAAGATTAAGGCAAAGCATCAGGCTCTGGTTGGGAAGTTACTGTCAATGCCCATGTCAGAGTGGAAATGGGAAAGGATTACTATAGATTTCATTATGGGTTTTCCATACTAAAGGTTAGAACCCTAGAATGTTACACATGGACATATCATTGAGAATTCATGAATTGCATTTCATTCACATGCATATCATTAGCATACACACATGAATTATGAATTAGTATACGTTGCAAAGATATTATATGCACTCAATTGACGTATTTGGGGGTATGAAAGGTTTCAAATGATCATGATATGAATTGTGTATTGTTTATGTCTTGAATTTTGGTTTGGTTGACTATAATTAGTAAACTTGGAATTTATTGTTACAATTGGAAAATTGATGAATTAAAATGTACATTTGGTCTAGGAAAAATGCCAACTAGTAAGACAAATTGAAACTTGAAAAATTAGGTTGACTAAGCCTATAAATTAGTGACATTTGGCATGGAAAATTAAGTGACAAATGGCATAGCTAGTTAATTGACAAATGGAAACAATGGTTATGTGACAAATGGACCAAGTAACTAAGTGACATAAGGTAGCATATATACATGAAAAATGGAGTACATGCCTAAGGACAATTGTTAATCTAAGAAAATGACACCTTGCACCTAGTTAAATTAACCAAATGTTGTAGAAGTTTTTGTTGAGTTCATTTCTCTTCTGTTTTCACTCTCTCCACCAAAACTTGCTCCCATCTCACATCTCTGTATTTTAACTTAAGTCTTGCTAAGTTGCTACACCAAATCCATGCTTTTACCCTTCACAAGATAATCATAGATCTATAAAATTATTGTTCTTGCTACGGTCTTTTACCCTAGCCAAAAACCAACCTATTTCTACCATGAATTGGGGATGATCTTGCATGCATGCAGAGATAAGTTGGCTTGATCTTTGAGATGGAATTTGAGCTCGACAAGTAAGTAAAAGATTGATCTTTATGGCATATTTTAATAGAAAGATTATGATGATTGAATTGGGTTGGATTGTATATGATGTTGATGATGAAGTGTGCTGGAAAATGATACATGAATTGATACTATTCTGTTTTGTTCTTGATGTACAAAAACCGTAGGTTCTAGGTTGTTTTATGGATGAATTAGATTGAGATTTGACGTATAAATGAAGGTTGATTCATGGTAAAGATAGGTGTTATCGTAGTGTTCTTAAATCTGAAAAATTAGAGTTGTAGGTATGTTTGTAAAAAGTGACTATTAATGTCATAAGTGAGCAGAATTTTGTAAGCCTTAGTGTATATCCAATAAGGAAGTTAAATTAACCTAAAATGAAGTAACCTTAAAGGACATGAAATCTGGAAAATTTTCAGGTGTTAGTGATGTCTCTAAGCTTGTAAAATTCGTGAAGTATTGAAGGTAGTAAGGTTACATACATTAGTGATGTTAGTGACAAATTTTGAAATTTTAATTTCAGCCTTGTGTACATGTCGAACCAGCCGAGAAATTTCACTCTAAATTAATATATGAGCCTAGATTGTTGCTCGATTAATTGGTTAAGACCTTGACAAGTTTATGTAGTTAATTGATCTCATAACCTAAATAATAGACTTTTTAATGTGGTTGAGTTCAAATCTGGAAATTTTGATTTGTTAAAGGAATAAATGAGTTATTTTAATGAAAACATGATTTTAAGGACATGAGTAATGTGTATAAGGTATGGATGAATGAGCATTGAAGAACATGGGGTAATTATGATTGAGAATGGGGTAAATGTATGAATATATATTGCTGAATTTTTTTTTGTGAATGTATAAATCTATCTTGCTGAAATTCCAAATTTAAAGTAACAATTGTGTGTGGATTATGAGAGGCTTATTGATCATGAAAATGTTTAAGGATAAGTGTAAAGTATGGTTGATGAGTTTGGAGTAAATCAAGCTAACTTAAAGGTATAAAACTAATTGCAAAATGGTAGTATACAAAATATGATGTTTGAATGGTCTTAGGGTGTATACAAATTGAATAGTTAAGATCTATGTGTAACAATACATATATGGGAAAGTCAATTAAGCATGCATTGTACATAACACATATACATATTTATGATTGTGTACTTATTTGATTAAAAAAGTTAGTAATGTGTACATATGTGTGTATTGCATGATTTAGAAGCACAAATTGACCGACAGCTTCTAGACATTGTCGGCTCGTCAAGGCAATAGCTATCTGGGTCATACTGTGAGTTAACCTAGATGTTTACTCAGTATATTTAAATTTTTCTTAATTAACTGTTATATATTGAACTGTTATTGATATGATTATGTTAATTATAGACATTGATGGTCCGAGTAGTTTGATATTCAGGACTGTATTGGAAGTGTTTCCAAATTGAATGTGAATATGTAAATTGTGTTCTTAACTATGTGTTGAATGCCGAACTTAGATCCGATGAATTTGTTATATAACTATGCACACTAAATGAGAGTTATTGATAGCATAATATGTGATTTGATGTATTTTCATTACATTGATATGCATGATTAGATAAAGGAGTTGTGACCGGAGTGACCAACGTGAAAAAGAGCTTAAAGCTCAGAAATGCGCACTTAGAGCCACAGGCTTAATGATTAATGAGCCTTGTATCTATAATGGGTATGGGACAGTATCTGAAATGAACCAAGTATTTACAATAGATATAGGACAGTTAAATAGGCATTCAATCACAACAAAATAAAAAACAAAGTGGAGTCTCACGTGCATTACAAATATATATTTACATGTATCATATGAATCATTGTAAAGAATGACTAAATTGAGTTGATATAATGTTATGCTATGTTTGTGTACATGCGAATGATAGTGAAAAAATTTTATTAATTTGTGTTGATTTAGTGATCTGCAATACTTGTATACATGTTGATGATATGAATGATTGAGGTGAAAGATTTGATTGTTCTGAAAACATTATATGACATATTTGTATTATAATGTGCTTATTGAGATATGATGTATAGTGTGATTTGGTATACAAAACGGTATTGGAATTGATTCAAGCTAATGTGATATACTTATGAATTTGGTTGTATACTTGTGATGTTGTTTTTAACTTGAGGGAGCACATCGATAATGGTTCACTCACTGAGTTTTCAAAACTCATCAAAATTACAACGTTATTTTTCAAGTACTAAATAGACCTAACTTCTAAGGCAATCTATTAGTAATCTAGTGTTGTCAATTTTGGAATTAGGAATGACTCAAAGGTTTGGTCAACTGATGTCTAAGGATTTTAGATAGATTATTTCTTTTAGCATCTCATTTCATATTAGATATTTTGTAACTCTCATATGTTTTTTTAATGTACATATATGGATTATGAGATGTAATGACAATGTAAATGATGTTTGTGAAATGAAATGAGAAATGTTGAACT
>JANIHZ010000001.1:35122541-35132778 GCA_027478365.1 Erythroxylum rufum
AGTGTGATCAAGCCCATTGCCAACATCAAATGAGCCTACAGGGTCGCACACAAAGAGTGATGTGATCTGGGCTTATTTTCTTGGGCCTAATCTATTAGGCATTAAATAAATATATGTGGATATATTTATTGGGCTAGATTGAATTAATTTATCGGGCTTTAATTATATGAGATATAATGGGCCGAAATTTACTGGGCTTCAATGAGATTAGGGTTTCTCTATAAATAGAAAAGCTTAGGTCTCATTAGTAAGAACACAATAGGTTTTCACGAAACCCTGGCCACCATCCGAGAGGAAGATCGTGTGGCGTTCTGAAAGAGTTTCGGGACGTGCTAGCACACCACAGCAGCAGCCCGGATCGTGCATACTCGTGTGGATACCGGTAGAGGGTATTCACGTTTGCAGTGTCTTAGAATCCGAAAAGAAGCAACCCATTCACGATAATAAGGTATTTTCGTACATCCTGGTGTTTCGATTATACTTCACGATGTTGTATGGTCTTTTCCGTAGTATATTTTGAATATTCGGGCCATAAGTGATCCAACAGCTTGGGCATGTTCTCCAAATCTTCCATAAAGGACAAGTTAATTTGTAATTTTTTCAACTTCTCTAAAATCTATACAAATTGACCATCCATTTGATTCTTCTTTTGCCTTTATGGGAATGGGGTATTTGGGGCATATGGAGGGCATAGGACATATGGTGGTTCCTCCTTCTTATCCTTTTTCTTTTGGCTTGCTTCTTGTTGGGGTTCTGCCTTCTTCTCGGTTAGTTCTTCTAACTCTTTACCACTTTTGAATATGATGTCCTTTAGTTACTCCCTTGGATTAGAGTTTGTATTACTTAGGAGACTCCCCACACTTTACGTAGATAATGCATTTTCTAGTTTCCTTATTTGAACCTCCAAATTATGGATTAAAGAAGCTTGATCTTTTTGCAATTTTGTCAAACTTAGCTTCCATCCTCTTCTAGCTCTCATCTTGGCTCGTGAACTTGAAATTTATCACATCCATTAGCTTGTCCATCTTTAATTCCAATGAATTGAGCCTATGTTACTAAAATCATGGTGGGCCTTATGCTCTAATTTGATTTCTTGTAGACCAAAAGAAATTTGGGTGGTTCTTTCACCTAGGATTACAGGTATTTGAGTAAGGGTTATTACCACCTTGACCTAGTTGCGCTCCTATAAAATTTCACTACTCCATATTACTATTATCCACTAGAAAACTATCATAAGTACCATGACCTTCTTGACCGTACAATTCACATCCATACTAAATCAACGTTAATAGGTTGGGAGTAGTGGCCTTCAGGCTTTTTATTCCCTTCTAATCTTTAAAGGTTAGTTGTTATTTGCTCCTCTCTAATGTTTATAAATAACTATTGTTTGCCATCTTCTAAAGTAAATCATATGTAGCATTTATTATCTTCCTCATCAATGAATCACCAATTATTACATCAATAGTACCTCTTATGGGTAGATTGACTCCATTCTAAAAGGCTTGTAATAGGAACTCTTTAGGTAAGCTATGGTGTAGGAAGCTCCATTGTAACTCCTTAAATCTTTCCCACACTTTGTATAATGATTCCCCTTCACTTTACTGGAGATTTGTTATTTCCTTGATGATCCTTGTGGTCATAGTTAAGGGGAAGCACTTAGCCTAAAAGGCTTGAACTAACTACTCCTATATCGTCACGTTTACTAAGCTAAGAGAATTTAACCACACCTTTGGTTAGCATTTAAGTGTTAATGGGATTAGCCTCATTTTGGATGCATCCTCTAATAACCTATTATATCCAAAAGTGTCACAATATCTAAGAAATTGAACAAATGGGCAATAGGATCCTCTTTGACCAATCCATAAAACTGGGAATTAGTTTGTAACATGTTCAATAAGGCTAGTTTAATTTCAAATCTATTTGTCTACACTAGTGGTCTTTTGATCCTTTGTAATTAGCATTAAATCCTGGCCTTATAAAGTCCATGAGGGTTCTTTTCTAACCTCCTTGGTTTTCCTTCTTCTGCCATTGATCTTTCTATAGCTTCTTAGCATATTGCTTTTTAAATTTCTCTTCAGTATTCTATAGCTTCGAGCTTGTTACAGAAGAATAAAGCTCTAGATTGTTCACACAATATCTGTCAAGAATTGCTCAGCTTTTTTAATCTTGCTAAAAATTTCTTTTTAGTCTCTTTGACACGACTCGTATTTATAGCCTTCGTCTTCAACTGCTTATTGAAAACTGCTTCTTGATCTTTCAAGAATCGGTTATTCAGTTGAGTTTTGTAACTAACTCAGGCTGATGTGTCTTCTTAATTCTTTCGTCTGCTTTCCGCTTTCGCGTCTTGCATCTGCTTTGTTCATAGCTATTAAATTAACAAAAAATTTTAATAAAATAATTTAGGAATAATTACTAAAACAAATTTTGCAATTCATAGTTAAAATAAATCCATAATTGTTCTTAATCAACATTCAAGAACAAGGAAAGAAAAGGAAAGAGCAGAAGATTGAATCTTGGATGTATTCTTCTTCTTGTGACAATTTTGCAGCTTTGTTCTTCTGAAATTTAGCCTCTTTCATCTGTTTCTTAGATGTTCCAATTGCCTATTTTGGTGTTTCTCTTTGCCTTGTATACTTGTTAATCCTTCTAGGGATCGTTCTAGGATTTTCTCACTTGTTTATATTCCAAAAAAGCCTCAAATCATTAAAAATACAATAATCCCATGACCTAAAATTTTGCCTTTCCAAGATCATGGCTGTGCTTAATCGTGCACTGATTGTCACGATCGTGCAAGATTGAAGTTGGAATAATTGTGAAGCCTCTGTAATGATCGTTTACATTTTTAGCGATCATAACAAAAGTTTTATAGCTACTCCAATTCCAATCTTACACGATCGTGACAATCAGTGCACTATTATGCATAGCTATGATTACGCAAAGGCAAAATTTTTAGGTTGCGAGATTATTGTATACATTTTTCGTGAGCATAATAGAGGCTTCACAGCTACTCCAGCATCAGTCTTACACGATTGTAACAGTTCTCTTTCTCCAACTTCTTGTTTAGCTTTTCTTAAAGTTCCTTGTCTCAGCTTGTCATCCAAACACATCAAACATCCCTTAAAACACATATTAAGAACAAATTCTTGCCCTAATCAATAATCATAAAACAAAACACAAAACACAAATAACACTAATAAAAACATTAATCTAAGTCCTGGGCACATTATTATGACCAAAAAAGAACCTAATAACACGTTCTACAACCTAGAAACATAACTAAAACACACCTATCAATGATGAAGTTACAAGATTGGGTTATGAATTTCAACTTGCCCTAGTAAACTATTCGCAACTTAACCTATGATGTTAAGTTTCCTTATTACTAAAAAAGACAATAATAATGTGTAAATAATATAAATAGATAGTTACCTTTGCAACTATCATGTCGTATGTTACAATTAGCAATTGAACGGGTGTTAAAATCATATCAAAGACTTTGAAATCATTCATAACTTTGAAAGTCTGAAATCCAGATTAATCTTACTTAGATAATTTTCCAACTTCCTTTTTTATGTCCTTGGAACTCTTTATATCGCCTAACATCCGCCGAACCTACAACAGTTATTAATTAAGACACTAAATTTTAGATAATTTTCCAACTTCCTTTTTTATGTCCTTGGAACTCTTTACATCGCATAACATCCGCCGAACCTACACAGTTATTAATTAAGACACTAAATTTACATATTTCATGATTTTGTCATTTTCAAAATAGCTTAAAAATTTAAAAGGTTAAATAGTTGATTTTAGATGTCATACCCTCCTCCCCCAACACACGCACATATCTAAACAGCCCTTAACTTGTGGGAACTCTTCGAGACTGATCCCATAATCGAGTGTTATATCTCCTGCATTCCATGTTGCAATAGATAACTTAAAAGCCATAATTCATACGTCTTATGATTTTAAATTCTAGTAAATAGTGCGAAAAATGAAGAAAATGTAGAAATACAACGACAATAAGATCAATCATTTGCACCTAAATTCTTTAGTTTATGTTTCTATTATTTTAATCAAACAAAAGAATTCAATTAACATTCAAAACAAATTATACTAAACGAAGCACTGTGCACACAATTCCTATACATCCAAAGCAAGATGAAAGATGTCAGACAGAGAAATTATACTAAACCAAGCACTTCTCACCCAAACAATATTGATCATTAAATAAGGTAGCAGTTAGTACGAGATGCACCAGAGAAAAATAATAGAGCTGGTGCGAGAGAAAAACCAAAACCAAGGAAAATGGGGCGAGAGAGAAAACTAGAGGAAGTTGGGGCGAGAGATCTAGCAGTTGATTCAGTTACGGATTAGAGATTTGATCCTTATTTAGAGTTTTATAAATTAAGGTTTGTTGATTAGAAAGTTTAGGGATTTTAATTAATAACTTAAATTAAAGAATAAATATTACAATTAATTATATAAATTACAAAATATCCATAATTTTTATTTTCGAAAATTTATTAGTGAGTTCCACTGTAATACATAACATATACACCCAGTAACAATTTTAAAAACGTAACAAAAAGTGTTAACTTCATATTGACATAATATTTAATTGATAAAAGTTTAATCCTATCAATTTTTTATTTATTTATTTAGTGTCTGTTTTGAACATTTTAAAAGTATTAAGACTTAAATTAAATGCTTTGAAATATTATACTTCAAATGGTACTACCAAGAAAGCTTAAAGGTGTATTTCCACTAACAGCAAGTGAAGACCCCGACATCCCCGCTTGGAAATTATCAAACTCAGGATTGTTTACATCTAAGTCAGTGTACAAATTACTTTGGGGAAGTGAATGGGAGCAACCCCCGGAAAAATGGAACTTGATTTAGAGTTGGAATGGACCTGAAAGAATTCGTATGTTTCTGTGGCTTCTGATGCATGAGGCGTTGCTACCTATTGGTGAAAAACTGCGTTGGCACCTAATAGATGAACCTACATTCATTATGCGTGGCAACATCGAATCCCAGGAACAAGCAATTCGCTCGTGCGCTCAAGCTCATCAAATATGGAGCAGACTCATTCCAAAAGTAAAACATGGTACTTATAGTTTATGCTCTTGCAGTCAATTAATTGGATGTAAATTAATGTATGACATTATTTTGAATTAATGAAAAGATTTTATTTATCTTTATGTATTAATTTAATTAATATTTTATGTTTTAATACTAAAGAGAAAAATCCTTAGAATAATTACTATGTAATTCAAATTATGATGAAATCATAATTATAAAATTCAATTTACACTTAAGTATTATTCCTAAATGTTCCTAGTTGTAGTTTCATCAAGATTAGATATTGTTGAAACAGTAAAAATAGCATACATTATGTTTCTTTCTTATGAAGAAAGTAATTGGTCTCATAAATTAAAGTATAAAGATACTTAAACTAATGTATGGGTGATTATTAAAGAATAAGTTACTGAATTGACCAGATTATGAGAATTTTGAATAGAATATTACTTATGTGTTTATGGATTATCTCATAATGATAGTTGTATAAATGATCCTCATACTTGAGATTACCAAGGTATCTATAGTGTAGGAATTACTATGTTTTGATACTACTTATGAATCATCCTAGAATAATTTAGTCGGTAGTAATTAGATACAGTATGAACCATATGTAGATAGTTGAATAAGTCAATATAGGATTCCTCACTCTAAAGTAATTAGAGAGAATATTCTGCTGTTATTAATTAATAATAATTTATGGAATTCTCTGGCTAGAGTGAATTGAAAAGAATTGATATTTGAAAAAGAGTTTTCAAATTTCAATTATAAATCAATTACTAATTAGCAAGAACGAACATAATTAGATGATAAGAGTGGACAATGTCTCCATACTCTGTCCAATTAGAATATTGAATGACGAAAAGATTAAATTATACATTATAGTCATGCATGGACAGGTTAAGTCAATCACTTTGATATTCCTGATATTTAGGTAATCATGACATATTGCTTGGCGTCAATCATGATTTATGATTATGAATTATTTAATTAGAGAATTAAAGATAAATTAAATAAGTTTTAATTTATCTAATTCTAATTGTGAATTAGAATTATAATTTATATCATTGCCAATTTATTAAGAATCTAATGGGTCACACATCAAAAAATAATTTGCGAAAGAAAATCAATTTAATTAAGTTGGACTTAATTATAAAGTTTGAAAAACTTTGAGAATCAAATATGAGATATTTGATTTTATTAAAATTAAATTAATTAGAATTAGAATTTAATTTTTATTATAATTAAAGAGATTTAATTTAAATAAAAAGCTATTATGATTTTTCTATTTAAAGGGAAAAGCTTTTTAGAAGCTAACACTTTTTATCTTATTCCTCTCAAAACAGTTGGGAATTGTTCCGTAGATATCATCAGAAGCTAGACAATTTGACAGCTCGTGATTGATCAATCAGAAAATATTTCAAAGATTTTTCAACGGAAAGTGAATAAGGTATAATTTCTAAAGCGAATTATGTTTTATTTAAGTTTAATTAATTATTGGGATCTTATCAAAATCCTTAAAAAAAAATTTGTTTTCCACTACGCTCGTGATTCAATTATGGTTGAATTCCATGAGGTACTTTCTTCTCTATGCTCTTTCCTGACTGGGTGTCTTCAAACCTACAGGACAACTTGTAAGTTGATGGCATTACATGGAAGACAATCTTCAGTCACATGCTGGATCATATGGGATACCAGAAGCCAAACTTACTTCGGAGGAGTGTATTTATCAGAGGAATCAATTATTGCTCGTGTACTAGCAAAATCCAAAGAGATCAACTTCACCAATGCGTTGGACACAGAATGGAATTCCAGTGCAACAGCAAGAGACACTCATAAGATGGATTCCAACTCTAACTGGCTGGCTGAAGGTCAACACTAACGGAGCGTGTAAAGAAAGTAGTCAACTAGCGGTGTCAAGGGGCTTACTATGCAATGATACAGGACGATGGATGGCTAGTTTCACTGCCAACATTGGAAGATGCTCCTCCTTTGCCGCAGAACTCTGGGGCGCTTACTATAGTCTTTACACAGCCAGGATCTTGGGGTTTAGACAAGTGATCTTAGAATTGGATGATAAGAATGTAGATGACTCCTTGCTGCTGCAACAATCTGCAGGTGTAAATTTTGAATCCCTCAGTGAATCAAATCAGAAACTTATTCAGTCGTCAGTGTAATGTTCGCATCCTCAACACCTACCAAGGGAAACAGACCGGTAGATATATTGGCAAACTTAGCCCTGAAGTTCCCACTACGTTATCACTTACTAGGAGAGATCCGCAATAGCTACAATCGCCTGAACAGTGGTTTATTTCGGGATATTCTTGGAGTGGTTTCCTTAATTTGGCCATTTCCTATTGGTTCGTTTACATTAAATTGACATGGCGAAGTTCTCAACTGACTTACATATTACGGGGCAAGTAAAGAAGATTAAAAAAAAAAAAAAACCAATATCAGTGTACTTAATAATTTCAACGCTTTAGTTTCTTCGTCATAAGAACTTGGTTGGCCCTGCAATAACCTTCACCAGCTCATTCTGCTAATCGATCACAATGCAGTTTATTCATTTATGTTTCGGGAAGGTAGAGCTTTATACATGATATATAAATAACCTCCTATGATCAACTGATGACACGCGCGTAAATAAAGCAAACAATTCACATCACCGCTCTCAGTAATAAATAACAAGAATAAATGGGCGCTAAAATTTATAATTTCAGAGTTTCCTACATAACCATGAGTAACTTAAAAGGAACAAAAAGAAAAGTGAAATCAAAATACAGGGCCTTCAAGATTTACCTTCAGTCAAGAGACACTATTCTGCACAGCAACAGAAATCTCAAATCCCCGAGCAGATCCGTAACCTTAAAAATCAACATTGCGAAAGTGCAAAAGAAACTGAGACACCCTATCAATCCTTTTGCCCCAGTGCCATACCCTAGTTGATCTTCCTCATCTCTAATATGCTCTTATTACCATACCCCCTAGAAACTATATGGGCTAAATATAACGCGTAAATGAACAGATCAGTTTTTGGATTCATTTCTAATGTTATTTCCATCTCCTTCCCTCTCCTCCAACAACTTCCCCGACTCTTCATCAGCCTGTTGAGCCTTCTTCTGTGCCTCGGTTGCCTTCAATGCCTGCAATTTCGCATGATTGTAATAGGCAACACCCAAAAATGCGAGTCCATACCCAAACAAATTAATAGGAGTCACAGTGTCCTTGATGACCGACCACGAGAAAGCAATCAACAACCAGTCCTTGACCACACCAGCCACATTCATAGTCAAAGCTGAAGTCTTTCCCACAAGCAAGAACACAGCGAGATTCAATGCGAAAGCGCAAAAGGAATTGGTACCAAAGATCACAAAATCGAAACGAAAACTCGATGTATCCCTCAAAACAGGAAACTCCACAAAAATCCAAGGCACAAACAAGAAAACCAAGCAGCAAGGCGCAACATAATAAAGAGAAGTAATAGGATTCAGGGTGATCCCTTTAGATGTGAGCAAGATCTGAATCAACACCAATCTTGTGGCTTCAAAAGCAACCGCACCCAGTTGAAGAAGAACACCCCAGATATCAAATCTGGCCTCCCCATAAGCAGCAACACCAACACCAAGCGAGACCGAGATCATGTTGAGCATAGTATCGGTCTTAAAGCTCTCTCTTTTAAATATGATCCCAATGGAATAAACAGCAACAGGCATAAGGGCCTTAAGCATCTGAATAAAAGACACGGATAGATAGATGTATGCTGAATTCGAGAGCCAGAGGCTAAGAGAATAGAGGGCTCCAATGGGTACAACAGAGGAGAAGTAAAGCTCGCGAGACATGGACACAGGCTCTACAAATTTGAAGACTTTGATCAAGAGAAAAGCGAGAGAGGCGCAAAAGGACATGTGGATCATGGTAAGAGAGATGGGAAATGGCCAATTGTACATCTTCTTGTCGAGTATATACTTGTTGTAGACAATGACTGTAAAGGAGAGGAAGATCCAGATTGCCACATAGGTGTAGGAGAGAAAGATCTTCTTCAGAACGTTGTCGCTTAGAGATCCGCCCTTGCCCATTTTGGCTAAAGATGGACGGACTTGCGAATGTGAAGATTTTGATGGTTACGAAGGGAAAGCTTGGTTGTTGTGTTTGTTTGGTTGATAAGAAAATTTGCCGAGGAAGAAAGAAGGGAGGGTCTTGAGTGTTTTTCTTCTTTTCTCTCGTGCAAGAGTGCAGAGTGTGGACAAAAGAAGAAAGGGAATAGTTCGGTTAGCGTAGGAGGGAATAAATTTCGGGCCTTTTATGGGCTTGGGCTTTTCGAACTTCTTTTTCGTTGATTTTGATTATTAGGTTTCTTAACCACAATGCTGGAATATGTGCTGTGAATTGTGATTGAGCAAAGTTCCAAGGTTCTTTGTTTTTTTAGTTTCCCATTGTTGTATATGTAAAGAGTCAAAGGAAGAACAAGCTTTTTAGGTTTTCATTTATTTGTTACATTGCAGATAGATTTAATACCAAAGTCAACACCAGTGGCATATTCCTAATAGAATGGATATTCTCCTACTGCTCAGTTTCAAAGATTTTTAGTTTTATTTGTAAATTTTTTTAACTGTTCTAAATTTACCAGCCTATGGGTATGACTGAGATTTAATAAAACTTTATACACTCTTGCACTAATCTTTAGTTTATTTAATGACATCAGCAACTCATCCTCAAATACATGCACTTTTTAATTTAAAGCTGTAAGATTTTAAACTCTTACTTACATAGTAAACAGCAACAACTAAACCTAAGAATAGAAGATTCACGCAGACATCAGAAAGGAACAAAATATATATGCCTTATAGTTTGTTGCTCAGTTACTGTAATTCAACTATTCCATATGAAATTTGAAAATTTTCCTTAGAATTTAGCAATCAAGAGGACTTTAATTATTGCCTTAAAATATGCCTCTTTTTCTCAACAAGAACATCAGAATTTAAAAAGTTTATTAAGTCCCAATTCCTAAATAACCTCTAGAAACCAAAATTTCATAGACATACACAATACAAGAGAGGTTCATTCCTCGTTACCTCAATTCAAAATATATATCATTCTTTAATTTTCTTTATCATTCATACTAATTCGTTAAAGCTCTATCAAGTTTCTTTTTTAGGAG
>JANIHZ010000001.1:35263778-35275203 GCA_027478365.1 Erythroxylum rufum
CATAGTTGGCAGTGTTTTCGTTTTCAGCTGGTTAATTTCAATAAACTTGTTAAAAAGCTATTCTCCAAACGTTGTTATTAGCTGTTTGAAAAGTCAAACAGCTAACAACCACCAATCAGCTGGAAAAACAACTGATTGGTGAGTATCCAAACGCACCCTTTGTCCTCTTTAAGTTTACATTGTGACCAATTGCATCAACATTGGAGAGAGAGTACAAACCACTTTGGCAAGACAAACTCACACCATTAACTAAAATCAGTGTTTTGAAACTCGGACCGGTCATTGAATTGGTGGTCTCGGTCGAACCGGTGTAATATAATAATTATGTAATAATTATATTTAATATTAAAAATATTTTAAAAATACAAAAATAAATAAAAAATAAAAAATAATTGTCGGACCGGTCGGACAAGTTTTGACCGGTTCAGACTGGGTCAATTTATAGCCAATTTTGAAGGATAAACCGGATCGGACCACTAACCGGTTACCAATCGGACCGGCTGGTCCGATCCGGGTTAAAAAATAGAGACTAAAACAGGCTTATAATTTTTGTAACGTGAGTAACTATCCAATCTTAACCCACCATGTCTGTTGTTTATCGTCCTCATCATTAATGTACTTGGATGCTCGAAGTTCAATATCAAACTTTCTCTGCAATTTTTTTTATCTGCTCCAATAGTTTCATCATCCTTAAGCCTAGCTTAATGTTTTCTGGGGGGTTACTACAACCAGATTACATGATCTTCCCATTCATGTAACTAATTGGTGATTGGATATTACCAGCATATGATGTAAATAGCATGTAAAAATTAAAATTTGCAAAAAGAGAAATTGGATGTCAATTCTTTATTTCATCTTCTAGAGAAAAAATGAAAGAACTTGACTGTGATCGCTTAGCTAAGTTAAAGTGGTGTCCATCGTGCTAAGGAAGTGATGGTTTTGTTCTTATGTTTATGAAGATGAAAGAAAATATAGAAATTGACAGTGAGAAAGAAAAAGCCATTAAATTTATATCTAACGTAGCTTGACAAATCAGCAACAACGTTAACGAAAATGGTAACATTGGGTTACATTTAAAATTTTAAAAATTTGAATATTTAGTTGTTATTTTTTAAAATGTTATTTTTTAAAATTTAGACTATAATTACAAAAGTGAGTAAAGTTTGAGATTAACGTTTTATAAAATTGAGGTATAATGAATTTTTTTCGAAATATGTACATTTCTAAACTTGAAGCTTATGCAAATATTTATAATTTTAGATTTTATTTATATATTAATGAATAATCTATTCAATATCATTAAAAGTATATAATAGTAAATGTAAGATACATGGAATTAAAAAAAAAATCATAAACCCAATATATTAAATTTCTTGATTTCCACAATAAATATAAGATATATGTATTAGCTATTAAGTAAAAAAAATTTAGATACTTAATTTAAATTGTAAAAAAGAAAAAGACGATTAAGATTTCTAAGTTTCAAATTCTAATTGATTTCAAAAAATTCCTATGGTTCCACTAATGGAGTTTTCCTTATTCTATTAGGAATGATTGCTGTGATTAATTATTAATTACTACTACCAATTATTAGTGAGTGACAATAACTTAAGTTCTAAACATTGTTGCTAGATATAATAAAGATACATATACGGATCTTTTTAATGACTTTAAAGAACATTTGTCATTCTCTATGTATAAAGTATTGCAAATATATGAAAATAAAAGTTAGAAAAGAAAAATCTATTTGTGATTAGTAATAAAAATCCTTTTCAATCATAAAAATAGAATTAAAATTTTCAATAATATGAATATGACTAACAAAGTAATCAATTATATTAAAAAGAGAAAGTAACATCAATATAGAGAACAAATTTATATTCGTAGTGCTTATATAACTAATTTGAGATTTTCTATGTAATTTAAAAAGTAAAAGTCAACAACTATTCACTTATATTTATCATACCCTAAATTGTTCGTCTATTTGATTACTAATTTTTATTTATCATACTCAAAATTGTTTGACTAACATAATTTGATTACAAATTTTAAATAAAAAATTGGATCATACACCACTATGACATATATTTTCCAACATTAGTTGATGTGGTAAAATTGAAACTAAATCCAAATACAAATATGATTATATTGAAGCTAATATATGACATGATGTAGGAATTTTATATAAAATAAAGGGCCAAGTTTATGGAATATGAATCTTTAAAGCATCTCACACATAATAGCATTTATTTTAATAAGTTTACATTTTAAACTCTTGAAAGTTACTCCCTTATATTTAGATATATATCTTTTTAGAGCTTCTAGCTAGCTTTTTCTCTTTTTTTTTTGAGAAAGTAAATAAATAGATTGATAATGAATTGACTACAAGAGATTGCAAGGCAAATAGCTCCGAAGCTAGTAACCTAAATCAAGTTTAAAACTAGTAGACTCGACAACTTTCTAAAAAACTAGATTGATTAATGCCAAAGTTAAGAGTCATAAGGATATTTTAGTAGCTCAAACTTAAGTTAATGACTCCTTTCTAAAATTGTTGATTGAGTATCAAAGTATGCTCTCTCATATAATAGAAAAGCTCATTAATAACTAGTTTCCTTCCTTGCCTTTTGCCTTGAAATAAATAATATTATCTTTCTCTTCAAATCTCATAACTAGTCTTCCAAAGAAAATCTTGGATTTAGTATACTCTTATTGACTATCTAGTCTTTAACTTCTAGAGAAGATGTAGAGGGCTACGAAATCAGGAATCGAATAAAAACATTCTTTTATGAGAAATTAGATTTACACTGAAAAAATAAATGATTACGTGATTCAGAGGTTATGGAGCATAAGATTTAGCTGTCATAAGTTGAGTGCCCAAAACAACATTTGTAGAGAGTTTACCGTTAATGGTCAACCAAAGAAAATACAAAATTTTTGTTATAAATCATAGGAATTTATAAGATTTTTTCCTCAATGTATCTTTAAAAGAGGAGTATTATCAAAAAGGTAGTTTACTTATTGGATAATATCACTTGATTGGAGG
Source organism: Erythroxylum rufum (assembly GCA_027478365.1). Classification (NCBI taxonomy): domain Eukaryota; kingdom Viridiplantae; phylum Streptophyta; class Magnoliopsida; order Malpighiales; family Erythroxylaceae; genus Erythroxylum; species Erythroxylum rufum. Next base: position 35,266,822 of record JANIHZ010000001.1, read on the forward strand.
TACCTGAGTACCCTAGAGAAGAAGCCAATGAGATGTCTTGAGGCTATTGATTGAGATTGAATTTATTCTCTAAGATGAACTCTTTAACATTTACTTCAGCTGTAATGATTATCCTTAAGTGGAAGAAATTATCATCCTGAATTAGTGGACCTAAAGAACACCAACAATTAAAACAAAAATTAGATCTAGAACCATCTCTTGGCTTGATCTAGAACCATCTTTTTATTTGATTCCTTAAATTGAATAAATATTGCATAGTTCATGAAATATCATTTTTTGAATCACAGGACCAAAATATACTTTAATTCAAATAATGGGACTCGATCTACCTAACCTACAAAGATTATTCCTTGCTAAAGAACAGTCTCTAAATTTATTTTATCAATAGAGTACCATTGTTTAGTATTGGAGGAACCACACTAAGTTGCCCTTCATAATTAAGGAGGCATACATTTTCCTAAGTTACCTCGGCAATATAGGAACTAGTGGTAGTACTAGACCAAAAAAATTCTTGATGAGCTTCTCACTCAATTTAGTTAGAAAGGAGGGAAAAGTTGTAGACTCTTGTGCGTTGTATACATAGCTTAAATCCTTTAATCTATTTATTAACCAAGGCAAGTGCACCTATCATTCTATAATATAGGGCTTGGAGTTTTAAATGTCGATCCCATAGAGACTATGAGTACTAATAATGAATTTTTTCCTATTATTTAACCAAACAATTAAGGTGAATGTGATAATTCATATTTAAAATAAAAAGTAAAATAAAAATAAATCAACACAATCAAGGAAACTAAGGTATCCAAATAATGAAAAATCAACCAATGAAATTATGGTACCTAACTTTGAATGCCATTTAGGATTTTCACAAAATCAAGATTTCATTAACTAATTTATTATAAAATTCACTGGATAATGAAAATTTTTAAATCATGCAAATATCTTTTTAAAAACTAATGACACATAATCTAGTTTATTAATTAAAATATCCCTTATAATTTTATTATTCAATTTATTAATTTCATTTTAAAGTTTAACCCCTAATTTAGAGGATTTTTGTCGACCTATCTCTAAGCATGCAGCTCTTTTCATTGTGCTAAATCTATTAACAATATCAATTCAAGCAAAACAAAGAATGCATGATTAAATCTCAATCTATATGGCCTTCTCACAATTCAACACAGACATATGCCACAAGAAATTGTTAACACTACTCCAAACTCTACTACATGGCTGTGTACATTGTTCTGCACTCTATAACTCACTTAAAACAACTCCAAATTGCTTCAAACTTGTTCAAATTCATTCTTTTTTGCTCCAAGTTAGTGAGCTAAACCTAGAAACAAAATATGAACAATTCAAGTACTAAAATCAATAAAAAATACTCCAATAAACAAACAAAATGCATTATATATAGGACTAAAAATATGACCAAATCACCACTTATCAACTTCCCTATATGTAAATATTTTCTCATCCTCAAGTAAAGAGTAATTTCAATTCATAACTTCTTCTGAATATCCCCCTCTTTTTATTTGAACTGATCTATTCACACTTCAAATGTTATGCCTTAAGAACCAAATCAAAATACTATTAGAATTAAACAATCATAGAATAAATTTTCCATGAGCCAACAACATAAATGAAAATTTGATAACTTTTTTATTAAATCAAGTGTTATAGAATTTATCACCCTCACACTAAAACTTTATTCAATTAACCCAAAGTTTTTGTGGTGAATATCAATAAGATTCTTAATTCAATACATTGATGGATTCTTAATAGTAAGCTTACTAGCATATCACATCTCCACCGTTATAAAATAAATTATAAGCAAAAATCAAAAGTTCTTTACATAAAGGTGTAATAAAGTTTAGTGAAGGTATGAAAAAAGGATAGAATTAGGTTAATCAAAATGAAGATAATTCTATAAACAAGATCATATAAAAATCTGATTCAAGCAAAGTCAAATCTCCACATAGAATGTAAATAAGGTGTAAAACATATTAGGTGTCTTTTGTTTCTCCTTATAATTTTAACATGTTAAAACACAAAATTTTCTTCCTTTTTAATTACTTTTAAATTTTTTAATAACAAGGAGAATATACGAATTATTGATAAGTAACATATGAGAAGATATAATAACAAATGCATAATCCCACACCTTTCCTCATTCTTCATACTTATTAGTCAAATAAAAAAATTATATATATAATCAACTACATAAAATTCTTCAAGGTATAAAAATAAATATAAGACTAACAACAAAAAATTGATTAATGGCTTGTATCATGGGTGAAATAATCCAAAGAAAAGTTTAATGCTTAAAATTGGTTACACCTAAGGGATAAAAAGAGACATGATAAAATTAGAGAAAAAGGCTTAACAACGGTTAATCTAAGTATCTTTATCATCTCAGTGCCTCTAATTTAAAAATTATAATCTTAGCATGTATAACAAAAGTAAGTTCCTAGAATCATCTATTATTTATGATATTTACATAATAATGAAAATAGAGCATAATATAATAATAAATTCTCAATGGCTTAAAACCTCTCAATTTAAGTTCATTTGTGAAAAATTTTAAACACTCTCAATCAAATCAATAATTAAAAAAATTCATTCATGCTATAACCTATAAAAATCCATCTAATCAGATTTTTTTTTACATTCTAACTTAATTCCTTAGTCACAAGATAAGAATTAACAAATTTAATATCTTTATAAAAAAACTAATGAATAAGAATTAAAATAAGCTTGAGTCAACATTAAATCCATAAAATTAATATACTGCTTCCCTACACTTAAAGATGTACATTATCCCTAATGTACATAAAAAATCACATAAAAGAATAAATGTATTGAGAAAAAATAAAGTCAATTAATACTTCCCTAGCTTATAATTTAGAAGTTCAAATTAAAGGCTTAATTTCCATCCCTTATCATCCTTGTAAAAATAAAATAAAACAAACAAAACATTAAAAAATGGAAAGATAATTAAATGAACATAAATCTACTGTATCTATAATCAGAAATTATGGTTTATTATATGCATTGTAAAAAGAATAATAGAAATAAATAGCATCATATGGGTTTAGTAGGGCTAATCCCTTACTAATTATGAACACAAAATAAAATAGGAAAATACATAAAAATAAAAATAAAAATGAAAATGAAAATGAAAATAACAAATTAATAAAAATTTGTTGTTAAACATATCAAGTCTTTGTTGATAGTGATGCCTTTACAATAGCTTAAGCATTCGATTGTTGAGGAGTCAATGATGACGTGGCGACTCTTTTTGGTGGAGGGGTATCAAAACTTTATTAGCTACCATTGTCCCTTTGAGATGGTGCACTACATTACGAGGATATGACCCATATATTTCTCCAATCGAGTGATCTTCAACTGGCCCTAATGTAGAGATGTTTGTGGTCTCCCAGATTTGCTAGTGCTTTCCTAAGATTGGCCTCAATGCTCAAGCTCTCCTGTGTGCTACTGTGGTGGATCCTACCTCTATTACTACTCTTTCTCCAATGCCTCTTCCTTGGTTCTTACTTTCCTCGTCTTTGTTTTTATGCATTGAACTTTTTATCATTACTCCCTAAAATGTGAAAATAACAAAAATTAAAAAATAAGTGAATAATAGATATCAATTAAACAAATACCGAAATAATATCTCATGATCAATTAGTTCTTAATTAATAACAAAATATAGACAATTCTAATAAGCCATAACTTAATCGAAAACAGTCGCAATTGTAATGACATTAACTCGAAAGCATTCAAATTAATCAAGAAAAATTTCCAATATATTAGTCGATCCAAAAATTATAATTAAATTATCGTCACACCCAAATTAAAAGAAATAAACCTAATGAAATTAAAATACCCCAAACATTTTAGTATTAAATAGCACAAAAATTCCAACAAAATTAAAATATGCAAAACATAAGCAATTGCACAATTCAATTCATCAAAAATCAATATAGCAACGTTAAAGATTCAATTTCACAAAGATAAACATCAATAGCTCGATAAATTCCTAGAAATTTTGAATTTAATCATGCATATAGTCCATGAATGTTAACTAAACCTCCTAAACTCTTCCAAACATTTGGATATTCTCAATAATTCTAATATATGTAAAGTAGAGAAATCTCACAACTACTCTTCCAAAAATCTACAAATCAATCCAAAAATAAATGGAATAAAGCAAGAAACATACCTTGAATGGATGAAATCTCAAGAAAAATAGGTTATGAAGGGATTTCCATATAGGTTAGGAAGGAAATTTGAAAATGTAGTTTTAGGGGACAAAGGACAATTTTAAAGTGATTTTACTCAATACAAGTGGAAACATTACAGTTTAGCTACTTTATGTTAAACATATTAGGGTTAACTTTTATTAGACACGGGCATGTTGGGCTACCACATAGGCATGTTAGGCATTTACATGAATGTGTGATCCAAACATGCTATAACAATTTCTAACATAGGTTAAAACATGGATGTATCTCTAGGACATGTTAAACTAAAAAATAGGAAAGAAATTACATAGGCATTTTAAGACTTAACACAACTATGTGGAAACAAAATTTTAAAAAGAATATATATAGCTACCACCACTGGCATTTTGATGGGATGAGCATGTTTCTATAACTTCTACAGAAATAAGGATAAAAAATTCAATAAGGGCATGTTCATGATCGTTTATCTTTCTATTTCTTCAAACTTACATAAATCTAGGAATATGGTGGTGTAGAAGGGCATGTAACTTGTTAGGACTTTTCAACAACACAGTCACCAGGATGAGCATATTGATGCTTGCATATCTTTCTTTAACTTTTTGGGACCTTTTTTTAGAGTAGAATATGGCTATGTATCTACTCAATATAGACGTGTTAGTCTATATGGCGGTCAACACGAGCAAGTTGACAGGTGTATAAATTTCTATAACTTTTTAACTTAGCCAATTTTCTACCTACTTCTAAATATTTAAATCCCCATATATTCCAAAGCTTAGAAGAGGAAGATAACACTCATAAAACCATAAAGCAATTACAAATCTAATACTAAAACATAAAATTTAACATAGATATAAAAGAAATTACAAAAATTAAAACCTAAAAATCTAGAATAAATTTATTTAAAATAAATTAACAAATTAAAGAGATTGGGTTACCTCCCAAGAAACATTTGTTTAACATCATTAGCTTGAATATCTCACTTTAGCTTACTCTTTTTATCATTATAGAGACTGAACTCCTTGCTTTTAAGGTTGTCAAACTCCTGTCTAAAGTAATACCTCAATTGTAAGCCATTTATCTTAAACATACCTTTTCTAGATAGGCTGCCTTTATAATGCCATATAGAGAAACTCTCTTGATTATGAAAGGGCTAGAGCATCTAGATTTTAACTTGTCTAAGTCAAGAGTTGTACAAGAGAACTTGACCTCCCTTTTTAAATTGCTTGGCTTATTTAATTCTCCCATCATAATGCCTTTTGGATTGTTTCTTATAAAGCTTTGAATTTTCATAAGCCATCATACTACATTCCTCTAGCTTATTCTCTTAGAGCCTCCTTTTCTCTCCTGTAAGATTGATATTGAAATTAATGAACTTAATTTCCTAATATGCTTTATACATGTTTAATGAACAAATGACATACCTTGACATACACTAACTTATATGATGTAGTGCCTATTGGTGTCTTAAATGTCATTATTAGTTACTTTTACTTAGCCGTTGGTTTAAAGGTGATAAGTGTTTTTAGTAACTCTATATTTACTAAGACCCTCTTCAAATTAGACGTTAGAAAAATGAGTGCCCTTATCACTAATAATTGCTCTCAATGTGCCAAATTAGGAAAATATTCTCTTAAGAACTTTAATACTATCATATCATCATTTGTAGGTAAGCTGCAACCCATTTAGAAACATAATCTACACCTACTAGGATGTATTTGTTTCTATATAAACTAGAAATAGATTCATAAAATTAATGAACTAAATATTGAACATTTCATGAACCAAAATAAAATTTGGATGAATTTCATATTAATAAGAAAAGTTAACTATTCGTTGACACTTATCACAAAGTTAAACATACCTTTGGTCATCTCTAATAATGTACGCTAATATAATCCTAATTTAAGAACCTTTTCAACCATTCTATTTGCACGGTAAGGGCCTGTAACTAAACCTGCATTGTAGTGACCTAAAATATTCCACCTCTCCATCTCAGAAACACATCTTTGAATTATTTATTATACACAATTCTTAAACAAAAAGGGATCTTCCTAACAGTAACTTTTAAAGTCAGAGAAGAATTTCTTCTTTTATTAATAAGAAATCTCCTTAGGAAGAATCCTAGTAGCAATATTGATAAACTATGGAAGTTTAGTTTCACTGACCTCATTGAGACTGTATAAGCACTCTTTAGGAAATGCGTCATTAATATTATTTCCCTACGCCTCTACAACAACAAAAAAATCAATCTAATTGATCTTAGCTTTGAATCTGATTAATTTAACAAATATTTTAGTGCAGAGTGATTAGTGTGGGTAACAACTTTGGACAATATATGATAGGATCTAAATTTATAAGGCATAAAAACCATTTATAGTAGCTCCTCTTCTGTCGTTATATAGTTTTCTTAAGCATCCATCATAGTTATTCTAGCATAGTAGATGGCCTAAAAGTGCTTATCCTTCCTCTTTCCAAGAATTACACCTACTATAAAATCACTTGCATCACACATTAGTTCAAAAAAAGAGTCCAATATGGGGTAACCATAATGAATGAATTAGTTAACTTTTTCTTAAGAAGAATGAACAAGACACTCTTGAGTGAAAATAAAAGGCATATACTTCTCAAGTAACTTAGTTAATAATCTAGAAATTTTAGAAAAATTCTTAGTGAACCTTCTATAGAAACCTGGATGACCTAGGAAGTTCTTAACGATCTTAATTGGAGTAGGTGTCGTAGCTTCTTAATAGTTTCCACTTTTGCTTTATCAATATCTATCCTTTAATAAAACATTTTATAGCCTAAAAATAAGCCCTCTTTAACTATAAAATGGCTTTTTTTTTTCTAGTTTAGTATCATATTGGTTTCCTTACATCATTTGAGCACTTTTTTCTAAATTTTGTAGGCATAAATCAAAAGAATCTCTAAAAAATATAAAATTATCCATAAATTTCTAGATAATATCCTCAGCTAGTTCATCAAAGATCGTTATACACCTCTAAAATGTAGCTGGTGCATTGCATAATCTAAAGGGCATCCTCTAGTAAGTGAACATACCATTTGGATAAGCCAATGTAATTTTTCCTTTGGTTCTCTAGGCTAAAAGAATCTAAAAATAGCCCAATAAGCCATCCAAGAAAAAATAATACATAAGGCCATCTAACCGCTCCAACATTTTTCAATGAAAGGAAGAGGAAAATGATCCGTTTGAGTAGTATCATTCAATTTTCTATATTCTATTCACACTCTCCACCCAATAATGGTCCTCATAGGGATTAACTTATTCCTCTTATTAAGCAGCATTACCATCCCTCCATACTTCTATATAATTTGTATAAGGCTCACCAAAGAACTATAAAAAATATAAGGTAAATTACTCCATTATTAATATGCTTAATTACCTCTTCCTTCATAACTTCCTTTATGTTTGAATTTAGCTTATATTGAGGTTGCATAACCTTTCTAAAATTATCCTCCATAAAAATTTTATGGGTAAAAAAATTCTTTTTATATATGAAATCTTCTATGCTATAGCCTTCATATGCCCTCTAAATGTCTTTAATAAATTTTCTTTTTGGTCTTTATTTATGTTCAATGTTGTGATTACTAGTAAATTTGAATCCTTCTCCAAAAATGAATAGATGATTAGGTAGTTTCTTCCATTCCAACACTGGTGAATCTTCAATAGAGTGTTTTAACTGTTAAGTCAAAATGACTTTACGAATATTAAGTTTTGATGACAAGCAAACAAAATGAAAAAGCAGACGAAGCAAAAAGCAGACGAAGCAAAAGCAGACGAAGAAAAAAGCAGACAGAAGTAAAAGCAGACGAAGAAAAAAGCAGATGGAAGCAAAAGCAGACGAAGCAAAAAGCAGATGGAAGCAAAAGCAGACGAAGCAAAAGCAGACGAAACAAAAAGCAGACGGAAACAAAAAGCAGACGGAAGCAAAAAGCAGACGAAAGCGAAAGTGGAATGGAAGCAACAGCTTGAGTTAGTTATAAGACTCAACTGAATAACCATTTCTTTAAAGAATCAAGAAACAGTTATCAATAAGTAGTTGGAGACAGGGACTATAAATAAGAGGTCGAAATCGAAGATTAAAAAGATATAGGGACATATACAGACACACGT
>JANIHZ010000001.1:35487173-35516199 GCA_027478365.1 Erythroxylum rufum
AAAAATAATTATTTTGATAACATTCAAATTTTAATGAAAATTTTATATGTTTTGCTATACTAACTATTATGAATATTTATTATTACTATAAACAAAATTCAAGTTTTAAAATTAAGTTGTGGGTATTTGAAAATTTTCACAGCTGCACTGTTTGCAGTCTGTAATTTAACTTTCGCATTACTTTCAGACAAAAAGTTTGCGACACAGTCATGACTGCAATTTAAAACCTTGAATGCAATCTTCATGAGATGATGCCTATCATGCTAAGTGCTTAAATCTTTAATTAATGTACACATACAATGTTAATACATTAAAGGTTATGATAAATATATAAACTAGATTAGAAATTTATCAAATGATGATGAAAGTCTTGTGAGCTTTTGGGGTTAATTTTAGTATGTGGTGGCTGTTACAGTTGATGGTAGCATGTTCTGGTGTTGAAAGATGATATTTGTCAAATATGAAACAATGAGTTCACGACATTTTTCTTAATTTTAAGATGATAGGGAATTACATTTCATGTTGAACCTAACTTAACAATGCCATGATTGTTACATTACAGCTTATTTAACTAAACCAGAAAAAGGAGGGAGGGAGAGGGGAAGGGGTTGGATGTTACACTACACTATTTTTCTTCTTTGCTTGTATAATTTCTTACAAAATGTTTATTTATCCCTCAATTAGTCAACATTATGCCTTTCTCAAGTCACATATATATCTGGGAAAATGACTAGATCATAGGCTGGGAAAATGACTAGATCATAGGCTGGGAAAATGACTAGATCATAGTACGATTATCTGGGAAAATGACTAGATCATAGGCTGGGTTCTCAAACTACTAAACTGTATGTACTATTTCTAACTCTTTTACTTCTACGTATTTGTTCTTCTATTTGATACCTTGGTTGGACCATGGCTCTGCCACTCTTATAATCTTTTTCTCTTAACAGATGAAAAGTATGCAACTCAGAATGTAGTGTCTCTTCCTCACCAGAAGGATCTCCTGCTGCCGAAAGTAGGAGAGGAAGTCAAAGAAGTGTCTTTATCAAGAAAAGAGGTACTGATAATGTGCCTCATAGCACCTTTGGTCTCTCCTTAGTAATTTTCATCATGGAGGAAAATCTGTAAAACATTATCATTTTCAATGGAAACAGATGATGGATTGATTTTTGTTGTAAGTTAACTCATCTTCATATATGTGACACAGTCTAGCTGCTCTTGCTTCTCAAAAATCATTTTCTTGATACAAGTAATTACATATGCATTGTGGACATTTCAGTTCTGATACTTTCCATAATATTCCTTCAATTCATATGTATACCACCTCCTTCTCCATTTGTTGTCCCCTGATGTTTTGTTTAGGACTTATTGTTGATGACATTTAGCTGTCTGTCATTCACTTCTGGTGCTTCATGGACTATTTGCCAAACTTGATATAATGAAGGATAGATAAATTATGCTTGTTGTTGAGTTATGGTGTTATTTGATAATTGCAACATTGCCATTTTGATGGATTTGTCAAGGATAGATAAAGCACTGTTGTTCTCAAGTCTTGTGCATTTTTATTATATCTATGCTCTTTGTACCCTTAAAAAGAAAACTTGCAGTATCTGAGCCTGCATGAATGGATGCCAAAGTTAATGATTCATAATGAAATCTTGTATGTTGATATATGTTAGCATTTTAAACTAGTTTATGCTCAAACTTTAATGCATTTTTTATTTGAATTTAAAGGTGAGAGGTCTTTACATTGAGGAAGATATCTTTCACTATACTTCATAAATTTATAGTTGCACCAGTTCTAGTAGGATGTATCATGTTGAAAAAAAAAGACTAATTTGGTTGTGATAAAATCTAAGTTCCTCTGCCAAACTTTTCTGGCTAAGTGTGAAAATCTAGTATAAATATTTGAAGTTAATGTTTTATTATGGTCCTTCTACTTATATTATCTTCCCCTTTTAGTCATTTTACTTCAATTTGCAATCAAGTCAGTTTATTATTTGAAATGTGTCAAAGACATCCTTGCAAACTTTTTAGAAAACTAAATTTTGTCACCATACTTTTCAATAGTAGTCTTTAATATAGAAATTGACTGATTGAATTGAAATAGGAAAATGACAAGTAGGAGGGCAGACAAAAGCCTGTTTTTCAATAAATTTCCAGTGGAGTTGATAGAATGAATTAATTGATTATTTTAATGATATAAAGGTTGAAAAGAAAGAAGAAAGAAATTTAGGATTTGAATTTGGAAATTTGGTGACTAGGAAGACTAAAAGTTAGGTTAACTGCAGATATCGTACTATGAAAATCATTAATCCTGGATGTGGTGGGTTCTCTTTGTGATGAACTATTAGAAAATAAACTTGAAAGCTGCAGCCTTAAAGGTACAATGGAAATCTGTGGAAGATAAAGAAAGAATAAAACTTGATTTTATGCCTATATATTCTCAAACTAAGCTATTATTTTGTCCGCTTTGTTGTGTGCATGTCTTCCTTATTAGTTTACTGAAATGGGCATTCATTAATTGTTAAGCTGCTGCTTGGTCCTCTGCTTACTTGGTATCACTACTACAATTGTAGGCTTTCACAGGCTCCATCCTGGAGCACTCTGATGAAATGCCATCAAATGCTCAAGTGCAAAAGCAGACATTGCAGGTATATATATTCCTTCCTGGCTCCTACTGGAATCGAGGAGTTCACGATTTTAGTTATCTTTTTATGCATCTTTATGTTTATCTTTTAGTTCTCATCTTCCGATTCTGGTTGCCTAATCTGCTACGCTTGCTTTGCTAGACACCTTTGGAGGCTTCAAAACCAAGATTTGACAGTTCAAAGGTGCGTTTCCTATTTTGACTCGATTCCTGTAATCAGTTTACATACGTAATATTGTTAAAAACTCCTCTTATTAAGGACTGCAGGCATTTACTGGTTCAATCGTGGAGCGCACTACTAACGTGCAAACAGATCCAAATGCGGGTTCATCAAAGGTAGTGGTCTGAGCCATTGGTTCTGAGTGTACTTGTTTTTGTAATTCTGTTTTGATTAGTTGATTATTACATTGTAGTATCAAATCCTGATTACGACATTGGATTTGGACTTTGCAGTTATCAAATGCACAGCCCTCTAGGCCAGTTTCTAGGTTCAAGCAGCAGAGAAGATAGCTGTAGCTGGCAGTTTACCTAGCAATTTCCGAAGTTACATCACTGATAAGCTCGATCAGCTATTTGTAAATAATTCCCTTGAGATGACTCGCTCTAGTTTTGGATGTTATTTATCGTCAGCTACTTTTTTCTTTTTGGTTTAATTTCATTGACACAAAGTTGAAGATGAAGTAGAATGAACTAATTAATTTGATACCACAGAATGATTGTGATAATATACACATATATACATCTGGGAATTTACAAGCTTAGTACTAGCGGACAAGTCCTACTAAGGAACTAGCATTTACCCACTGGGGGCCTTTTCTTTTCTTTTCTTGTAGTCTCGAAGCACCTGCTCCCTCTCATAAGGACTTGCTGATAGAACCCACTTGCTAAATTCTACCTCTCCCAGTCCCAGGGACTGAGAGAGGCGAACATAATGTTTTTTTTTCCGACCCTTATCAGCTGATTTCTTTCTTTGTTTTATGGTTGCAATATCATAATCCTCTGCAGAAGTTCTCTCAATTTTCTTTTTTGGAAGGTTTACAACGTTTATCACCTCGTCATTTCGATGAGCATATAGAACACCTATATGAATACATCATAGTAAATCAAAACTTCGGGTGGAAGAACCCTAGTGTTTGTGGCAAAGCAATTGGATGACAGTCACTGCCGCAACAAGATCGGTCGGCAATCCTACGGCATATAGGACCCAAAACCTGATTATGACTAGAAACTAGTCTTCCTTGTCTTGTGACAGATGTTACGATGACCACAACCTAGTGCCACTGGAATGCAACAGAAGAAACTATTAAAAGGAAATAATCAACTTACCCATCTCTTCAAGCACAGGTTTACATGTTGTACCCTTCTCATTGTCAAGAGCAGCTCTTTCTTGTTTTGTTGCAGAGCAATGTGCATCATCGTTTCTATCTTTCTCATGTAATTCAATAATTTCACCGGTAAAAAGTTTGCCGGATAGATCACGGAACAGATTGCAGATTCCAAAGAGCTCGCCTTGAAATTGCTTGCAGTCCTAAGATTAAACCATTCGTAGTTAGTAGTTTGAACTCCAATCAAGTATACATTTCAAATGTCTTAGTCCTAACACTAAGCTCCTGTTGAAGAAAAGCAAAGTCACCTGTACACCTTCAAAATAACGCTTTTCCATTTTCCCTGACACAGCAATATTTGACAGCTGTTGCTTGTACACCTGACGGGAGTAAACCAATTCCTCAAAGGAACCAGCTGCAAGAAGGCGAAACACCACAACATGCCGCTTCTGCCCAAAACGAAATGATCTGTCCTGAGCCTGCAAGTCATGGGCAGGATTCCAGTTTGGGTCGAATATGACCACACGATTTGCACTTACAAGGTTCAATCCAAGTCCACCAGCTCGTGTTGATATAAGGAAGACCTAAAACAAAACATTAGACTCTGGAAGAAAATTTTGAACCACAAAGTTGCTAACCAACTCCATACTCAAAATAACCTGTTTACTTGGACTGGAGTTGAAGTCATCCACCATAGATTGACGTAAGTTGGTTGGTGTAGAACCATCAAGACGAGCAAAGCTGTATCCTTTGCGAATTAGAAACTTTTCCAGTATATCCAACATTCTGGAAAACATGGTTAAACTCAGTAGCAGGAACTGAGACATCCATATTGCACAAAGTAAATGAAGATCGAACGCAACTTGAAATTTCCCACAAGAGCAAGTTGAGGACAGATTGAGTTCCTATCCTTTGAACACCTTAAAAAGATATTACCATTCCTCCCAAAAGTACTTTTCTGAAAATGGGAAGGGAAGCAATAGAGGGGCAAAGAAAGTTTTGCTAAATTCTAATTCAGATGAAATATGCCATCCATCATGGGACAATATGGGGAACGTACATTGCAACTCTGGAACACAAACGTACTGTATATGTTGTGAAGGTTACTTCAAGCAACATTTGCACGGTCAGACTAATAAAACATAAATCAAATACTTTACAGAAGAAGTTTGATTAGGACAAAGTCAATATAAACACAGTTAATGGCAAGGAATAAGAATAAATACAAAGTTACTAAGCTTTTGCTTTCCTTAAGAATCTACTTATTTCTCCCCTTTTAATCCTTCTCATACATCAACGGAGAACTTCAGCAGAAATATTATGCGCCAGAAATTTCCAAAAGCTTAAAAGGAAAAATTTAGATAACCTAAACCACTTACCACATGTGTACCACAGTGATCTAACAAGAAATTGTAACTAAAATACAAAAACAAAAAAGGATGTGCCAAAATATAACAAAAGAGTATCTTAAAAAGTGACCCTGACCTAGTTAGCCAGTCAGGCAAGAGAAACTGCTTATGTATTAAGATATTAAAGATACAGTCGTATGATTGATATGTTATGTTACACGCTGAGGGCTGGATTGATGGTTGATTGCTTTGAATGTGATGAAGGTAGCAGAGCATTACTCCCTGTGATTTTTTGTTTTGAAAAGTATTATTCCCTATGATTTTGAACAACTCCCAACTTCCAACATTGTGACTCTGAACTGAGTAAAAAATTCTACCAACTTCCAACATTGTGATTTTGAAAGAGTCAAAAATTCTAACACTACCACACTTTGAACATGAGACTAAATCAAATAAAGGGAGGGCCTTAACCATCTGAACTAACACAAGTCTCATTTATTAGTACTTTCGAATAAACTCTATTTTAGTAATAATTATTATTTATTCAATTAATTATTCAAAGATCATTTTTCACGTTGAAGGTGATTGTTTTGCATGACTGTTTTGACAGTTTTCAATGCTACACCCTTCTACAAATTGAGAGATATTCGTCTTGAGTCCAATGTATAACAAAATAGTATGAGGACACAAGAAAATTAAACAACAGATGACCACTTTAGATGTTTTGGCCATGCTCCACTCTAACCATTGTACATCAATATGAACAAACAATCGAATCCAATTGGAAAAGAATAGGAAAAGGAAAGGGACCGCAATATTGTAATATAAGTGGATACAACTTAACTATAATCCTGATAGAGGATTCATCTCAGGTACTTAAACTAGTTTAGGAATAAGACTCAGTCCATAGGTATATCTTTAAGAAAATTAAGAGCTCACTCATGAACTTGCTTGAAATTATTTAGAAATTAACATAGTTCACATATGATGGCACTACATTATTAAATTTAGAGCTTAACTAATTTTTTGCCTATACACTTCTGTTTTCACTAGTATAAAGCTAATTTGACAAGCTCAATCAGACATCACAAAAGCATAAATATGGAACTTAACAACCCATCTACATAGCCATTTCTCCCACTAGCTAACTTAAGCAAAATTCAAGGTTTTTTCATTCACTCTTCATAAAAAGAATATCTCATATATAATTAGCTTCTAGAACTTTAGTTAAGAAACAAGGATAGAAAGAAGCAATAGAAAATTGTTGTTAAAATGTTCTTTGAGTTTTTGCAGTAGAAAAGACACGCACGAATTCATTCTGACAGAAAATAACTAAATGCAAATCTATGATTAAATGTCTCAAGTGTTGCACTTTTTTTAAGTCACACGTGCTTTTTAATTAACAGGGAGGGTAGAAGGCCCCATTTCACTCAATAACCTCCAGATATAAAGGATCCAACTCAATACAAATCCAAATCCTGATCCACAATTAAGTTCATAAGTCTAGTTCAGCATGGTCCTGAAAGCTAATCATCAATTTCTACACTCTGGTTCTGACTGATGACACCAGATTAAGAGAGCACGAAAGAAACACATGCTAAAGGACATGACCAACTGAACTGGGACAACTAAACTTTATACCCTTCCTAACTACACAAGTAATAAAGAGCACATAACATAGGAAAAGACTTGCACTAAATGGCCTGTAAATTTTTAAAACCATACCTGACAGAGTAGCTGAAGAGTAGAATCTTGTCACCTTGTGAAACCCAAGAAAACATTAACTTTTCCAAAGCTCGCATTTTTCCACAATTTTTAACTTCGCTCAGCTCCATGAAATTCTCACTCTGGGTGTGCCCTCCAACCAAATCTATATCAGGGCCAAAGACAGCAGAGGCAAATTCTGCATCTTTCCTTTGTTTATCGGGTTCATCCCTTGGGTTTGGTTTAATTAGCTCCAGATGATTGCTTATCTGATAGTCAAAAACAAAGGTAAATATAAAGAACGAAGAACAATGAAAAGCTGCTGATCATAGTAAACAACTTTCCAAGACAATTGAGAAGCAATCAATTTTTTTGGGTTGAGGAAATTTTTCTACATGTATGCAATGCAGAGGCATTTGCAAAAGAAAAAATTGCAAACTAGCTCAAGCAAATCACCTGCTGGAGTTTCACAAGGCAAGGAAGGACAAGACAAAAGGGGCATGAATCACAGCCTTCCGGGTTATCTCTGTGAAGATAAGGCCATATAATTCCATCAGGTACAATCCTTTTGCAGCATTCAACTTGTTTAAGAGGGCTTCCACAACTACATGGGAGGTCCTTATTGATAAGGCATTGCACATCTGATAGTTGTAGCATTCTCCTATACACACGTTTTTGTAGTTCACTCATAGCACAAAAAATGACATTATCTTCTTTCCCCATCATTAGATGACCAATTGTCTCTTCCTTTGTCCTTCTAAGCATATATTTATGAAGAACCCTCACTAGATGCTCTTTTCGTTCATCAGCCACCTGAACAAATTTTTCAGGTGCAGTCGCCCTCTGTCCGTGCCTTAGAGGCTCATCATAGAACTCTCGGAAATGTTCTCTGGTTCCCAATGAGCCAGGAGCAACCCAGTCAAAGAGATTAAACAATTCCATAATCTTATTCTGCATAACAGTTCCTGTGAGACCAAAACGTTTCCGTGTGCGAATTTCTGTGCATGCTTTATATAGTTTTGACTTTTCATTTTTAAGCCGGTGTGCCTCATCAACAATCACAATCTCCCACAATATTTCTGACAAAATGTTGCCATGAATTCTGAATGTGTCAAAACTGGTTATCAGTACTTCAACTCCACGTGCTTCAAGTTTCTCAAGGACCAGATCCCGTGTTGCACCATGGTAAATAGAAACATTGAATGTTGCCCACCTAGAGAACTCCATCTCCCAATTGTGAATTACAGAAGTAGGGCAAATTATCAGTGCATGACCACTCTTCGTTGCCTGATTTTCCCTCTCCAAAGTGGAATCACCAGATTCTCCTTCTCTCCCAATGGCAGCAGCCAGGAATGCAATTGTCTGAATGGTCTTACCCAACCCCCTGTCTCAAAATATGAGCAGACAGCCAATCTATATCAGCATACTAGAAATGCAGAGCAAATTCACCTGGATATATACTTATAAAATCATAGATATAAATATATAAGTTTATAACACAAAAAGAAACCACCAATACTATTGGTGAACAAGAACTATCGATTGGTGACTATGACAACAGCAGCCTATAATTCAAGGAAGAATAAAACTTTCTATATCATAAAGAGGAAATCAGGTTAAGGAACACACAGAAAAAATAGAGAACAGGGATCTAGATAGAAAATTTAGGTGAAAGTGAGATTTGCAACAAACAAGAGCAGAAAAAGAAATATGGAGTAGAGAGAAAACCAAATTAAGAGAAGAAGTCTCCAATATCAATTAGTTAGGGTTAATAATACTAAGATCCCCTGAGGTTATGCCATATTTTAAATCACCGTGATTTGATTTTAATTTCATAGGGTCTTGCGTTAGGATCGAAGCTGGTTTGGGGTATATTACTAGGAATTGCGTTTGTCTTCTTGTAACGACCTATTTTTTCCGGCTCTAAGGGATCCTGGAACCTGTGTTGTTTGAGTATAAACTCAAGAAAATGTATTTCTCATAACCCATCGTTTGTACAGATTGGCAACATATAGCCTTAGGGAAAATAACAACTGACTTCCTACCACAACTCCACTACTCACTTAAAAGCAGGAACTGAAACAAATAACCACGAGAAAAGCAAATACATAAACTGGAAATTAATTAATTAAGGTGCCAAGTCATCCACTATATGGATGCCCCACTAGATTGACCCTTGAATTTGCCATGAGTGAAACGTTGATACTTCTTGTATAACTTGAGTCGTATAACATCACTTCCGCTCTCCGAAAATAGCTTGTCCTCAAGTGTTAAAAAACAAACTCAACAGGTAATAAATCAATATGTCATTTTTTCAAAGTTTTGAGACAGGCTAATGTCTCCTTTTCATGACTAAGATATTTTAATTCAGCGGGATTGAAGGTCCCATTTATATACTTACATAGTAAATATTTTTTGTGATTGGGTGGTTTGGCCAGAAGGCAACCAGCCTATGTATTCATACTGGCATCAATTTGTACTAGAAGGGTATCCTTTGGAAGATTGTTATATAAGACAGGTAAATCCTTGCATAATTGTTTTAATGTACGTACCGTATTGGTGTCTTCGGAGGTCTAGCTCCATTGACTTTTCATATTGCATTTAAGTTGTAAACGTTTTCGTTCTTTTGCAAGATTCTTTAAAAAAAAACCTTGAGCGGAAAAATAATTAAGTATTCCTAAAAATTGTTGAACATGAGTCTGATTTTTTTTCAGGTGCTATAACACAATCTGGATTTAGTATTCCATCTGATCCTAAGATTATATGTTTTGGGATATATTCGGTAAGAAAATTTTGAATTTTACTTCCTTGTCGATAATAGCCAAATTGATTTAAATTATTAGTTTCAATTGGTGTAGCTTCCCATTGATAAGAATGAATTTGAGTTTCAATTGGTCTAGTTCACCCCCTAACTTTTCAAAATGAAACAATTTGCCCTAAAAGATTTACTCCATCATGTTTTTTTGTTAATTACACTTGATGCTCCCGTTATTATGGAATACGTGGCATGCCAAATAAACTCAAATACCAATCTAATAGTTGTCACATCATATACCAATTAATTTTTAAAAAGAATTTACTTATTAATTATTTAAAAATTATATAATTTTCCCAAATTACCCTGTCAACACCTACAAAAATCCCTAGCTCTCATCTAACAAATCTTTAAAACTCAAAATCTTAACTTTTGCAAGAATACCAAGCGAATCTCAACTTGTTCTTCTCTAGAAACAACTTTCTTCGTCTCTTCGCATATTTTCTTTAAAATCCTTTTGTTACATCGAGACAACGTCCAGTTACAAAGGTTATCTATCTTTACCTCTGAGGACTCCTCTATCACTAGTTTAGACGAAGCATTTGCTCACCGAGTTATAGAATCTCTCTTGAGATATCTTCCCAGTCAAAGATGGATAGTTGAGGTAGCGAAATCAATTACTTGGAGATGACACCTATATCTCACCTTCAACTCCATAGTCAGGAATTTCATTTGTGTCTTCATTTATAACAACAATGTTCATGTCCTCATTCTCCTTGTATTCTTCAAGCTGCTTAAAAAGAGCTTCAACTGGTATGCCTTCTCTAAACTGTTGAAACAAAGGTGCATTAAAAACTCCTCTAAACAAACTGCAACTATATGAAGAAGAATGAAGA
Organism: Erythroxylum rufum; assembly: GCA_027478365.1. Taxonomy (NCBI): domain Eukaryota; kingdom Viridiplantae; phylum Streptophyta; class Magnoliopsida; order Malpighiales; family Erythroxylaceae; genus Erythroxylum; species Erythroxylum rufum. The sequence continues at coordinate 35,497,853 of JANIHZ010000001.1, forward strand.
ATAATTATAGTGCATTAAAAACAACTCTAAACAAGTTGCAACTATAGGAAGAATAATAGTAGAAATGGTCGAATACAAAGGAAGAAAAATGAACAATAATTAGTAGAAATAATCGAAGACACTGAAGAACAAAGATGAATGTTTAGGTTTTAGGGATATGTTGAATGAATCTTAAGAATATCTACAGATGCCTTCGGAGTATTTTGGGAGAAATCATATCAAGTTTTTCTAATAATTAGTAAGTAAATTCTTTAAAAACCCAAAATTAGTTGATATGACACGTTAATTGCCAAGTTAGCATTTGAGCTTACCTGATATGCCAAGTATTCCAAAATAATGGGGACTGTCGTGTGTAATTAATGAAAACATTGATGAAGCGACTCTTTTTAAACAAATTGTTCCATTTTGAAAAAGTCAGGAGGTGAACTAATATTTTGTCATTTTAAACTTTTAGTCAAACTTTGGAGGACAAATTAAACCTTTTGCCTTTAACTTATACTTATTATATTAATATTTAAATATATAATACATAATACATATCTTGTATTTATTTATACTTTCCAATGAGTTAATATATTATATGCTAACTTAATACACACACATATATATATTCCAATTATTTGGATTTTAATTGTATACTCATTCAAAATTTTAATATTGTACATTAATTTTACAAATGTATTTATTTATAATAGTTTACATTATACATTATTTTCCAAAAATAGTTATTCAAAATTGAAATAGAAAAGAGTTATTTAAACAAGATGTATCATGTGTCGAACTCTCATAAAAGTAACTTTATAAGAAAGGCCCAAAATATAATTGAGTTAAAGGAAGGGAGAAGAAACAAAAACCGTAGTCAATCAATCCAACTGGAATTACAAGAGAGGGCTTTTTAACTGTAGGAAAGAAGTTTGCCCATTTTCTTTCATGAAAGACTCATTGGAGCAGCTGGAATGCTTTAGATGTTAAAGTGCCAGCAGCAGGACGACTCCTATGTTGAATATTTCCGCATAAGGCTAGTTAACTGTTTCCGGTCCTATCCTTAGGATCAGAAATCAATGGCCTAATGCAAAGTCGTGGCTTTGCACTAACGAGATTTTGAGGAAGAACCGATACAGCTGCTATGAATGATCCTCTGGGTACTGCAGAAAGAGGCAGCAGCTCAACAAGCACAGAGAGCTGCGCACTTTATCATTAATTTTACACGAGGCAAATAACAACTAAAATTCTTTTGATGTATAGGAGTTACTAGCCAAATGTCTTACATCTGGGGAGTTGAGGTCCACGACTGAATCAGATACAGCATCTTTTATGGCAGAAGCCACAACGTCAAAGCATTTGTTTCGGTTCAACAAAAGTAGGTTAGAATTGTTTGAAGCGTCTTTTACAGCCTTCAACTGTGCTTCCCCAATTCCTCTTCTGTTATATCCAACTGCAAACTACACAGGGCATTACTTACACGGTCAGAGAAGTCCAGTAACATTTTCTTTATATTTACATAGTATCAGCAATTACAATCAAATCATAGAGAGGATCTACAATTTCTAGTCTAACTCCTCACTAAATGTCAGATTTGCATGAATGCAGGAAGACAATTTACCAGAAGTTATTGGCAAGGTTACAATTTACCAGAAGTTATTGGCAAGGTTTTGTCTCTACTGAAAGGATAGGAACAGACATCAGAAAAACAATAATAGTCCAACATGTAAATGAATAAATAGGTAGATTAGCCAACAGCACGCAGTCCTTTTTCTTGCCTCCAAGGTTATTCAGGAGGCAGCTTTGAATTAGATCAGAAGGATGGTACAGAACAAGGGAAATAGATAATCATGAAACTCTCAGTGGGACTTTTAATTTCATAAAAGTTACAATGTTCGCAACCAACATATGAAACACTTTTTCTCAAAAAAAAAAAAACATATGAAACACTACACATCTCTAATAGACCCATTACAAGGTTGACAATATTTATTCAGATTCCATTGGGGTTCATCCCAATGCTAATTGACCATCTGCAGCAACTACAAAGTGATTTCTTACCTTTATTGGGAGGGTAATTTTGGTTTTGTTGAAAGTTATGAACTCATGGACAAGCTTTGACACAATTGGTCGAAGTTCCTCCTCATTCAAATGACATGTAGCCAGGATGGGGAAAACGCGATGGCACCAACTACAGAACAATGGTAATGCAGCTAATGAGTGTAAAATTTACACATATTATGAGAAAAGAGAAATGATTAAAAAATGGAGTTATGGGATAACAGTCTGACATATTAAGTACAACACATGGTAATTCTGATAGGCCTCCTATTAAAAATGATTTTAAAAGGAAGGAGAAAGAGCAGCTCTAGGAGGCAATCTGGGTGAAGAATAGAATTTTAGCTTATATTTTCAGTGTGGTGGTCTGTTAGCAAAAATATGCTGTCTGATTCTAGAAGGATGATGTGACATGGTAGTTATGGGGTACAGGGTATATTGAGAATGTGGGGAGGTAGGGGAAAGGGAGACAAAAAGGAGATTTTATAAAGTCTCCCGACTGGGTAGGATTTGGAGAGAGGTAGCCTCTCAAAGTGCTGCCACTGTCTCTTTGAACCCCTTATTCTGCTATCAATAATATTGTGCTTCTATTTTTCTCATATCAATCTAGGGTCATAACAAATTTTGGTATCAAAGCACCAGTCCTACAGTGGGTGATGCCCCAAACCAGAATGGAGGCAAGACTAAAGCGGTAGAAAATGAGCTTAAGCAACTACCGGGAATGAAGAAAGTAGTTATGGATCTTCACCAACACCATTGCTTCACTAGCCCAAAGGATGGAGGAAGGCTTCTGTATGCTTGTGAAGAATCGGTCCTAGGGAGCTAATCAAGCAGAATCTAGCTGCACCAGGTCCGGACTAATTCTGCATCTGACACAGTCACGGAAAGTCCTGCAGTGATCAAGACGATGACAGAATGGGTTAAGCCACCCCCAGAAACTGGAGTTACCTGTCTTTTATGGGGAGAGCCCTGATGCATGGATCTTTAGGGAGGAGTGGTATTTTGCCATAAACTGATTGATGGCAGAGGAAAAGTTCAAGGCGCTGCAGTTTGTTTTGAAGAAGACCAAGCATGGTTAAGGTTTGAAGAAAGAGAGAAACATTCTCTCCTTGGCAGGAGTTGAAAACCCAGCTGCTTTACCAATTTGCTGGAATACAAGAGGGAACATTAGTTCACCAATTTTTTGTTGTCAGACAAGAAGGTACATTTGCAGAATACTGAGCTCAGTTTGAGTTTTTCGCAGCTTTGGTGAGAAGAATGGAGGAGGAGACTTTGACTGCTGTCTTAGTTAATGGGCTGAAAGAAAGGGTAAAGGCTGAAATGTTTGTGCTAAACCCATCTGGTTTGAAGGACACCATAGTAGCAGCAGCTCGAATAGAGAGGAAGCAATAGATTTTCAACCAACCCAACAACCCAAAACAATTATAAAAAAAAACCTTCAATCCAAACCAAAAACAACAATCGCACCATCCTATGGACTCCGTCAAAAAGCCTTAGCCAACTTGCAACCAATAACACTCTTCCAGCTCAAAATTACCCACAACTGACCAACTCCCTCAAAACTCACAACCCATCAGCCAACTGGCCTACAAACCTTAGATTTGACCCAAAGTCCCACCCAAATGTTGCTGACACTACAGGATTCAAATGTCTCTCTGCTGCAGAAGTGCAAGCTCAACAATAGAAAGGATTAAGCTACCATTGCGATAAGAAATGGCATGTAGGCAATCACTATAAAAACAAGGAACTTCATGTGCTGCTGGTCAGTGAAGGAGATGGGAACGAACTAGGGAATGAGATTTCGATGGAGAATTAGAGGACAATGTGGAAATTGAAGGCATGGAGCTATCCCTCAATTCGGTGATGGGGTTATTAGATCCTTGAACCATGAAACTCTATGGTAAGCTGGGTGGCATGAAGGTGGTAGTGCTAATTGATTGTGGAGCCACTCGCAACTTCATTTCCTTGGAACTGGTTAAGAAGCTGCAAATCCCAATGTCCAAAACACCCAACTATGGGGTGACTGCGGGATCAAGAAAATGCCTAAAAGGAATGGAGGTTTGTAAAGGATGGTACTTAAGGTGCAAGGGTTAACGATCATTGAAGAATTCCTAACTTTGTAGTTGAGCAGTTCCAATTTGATTTTCATATTTAAGTGGTTGTTGTTACAAAGATTTTCTAAGTACCAAACTTATACCACAAGTTGCTCCTACTCCTTTGCACAACAATCTCACTTAAGTTTGTTTAAGCAAGACTTAATATTCCTCACGTTATTGTCAATCAAATAACTTGTTCTTGAACGTCTCACAACCCTCACAACATTTAACTGTCACTCTTACAAGATTATTGAGAGAGTACTAAACTATCAAAGGCAACAATACAGGCGTGAAAAATATACAGCAAGTGCTAACCTATATTACTTCCTTTATAGTATACAAAGAAATACTCTCTCAATCTAATGTATGAGAGTAAGGCTCAAATGAGCTATTTATAAGAAACTTTGGCTTGATGACTAAGTTACAATTCAAAATCCTAACTGAACTGAACTAATTGTATCACATCTTATCCTTATCAGATTATATTACTTTAATCAATATGATGACATCCTCATCTAAATAGGACTCTATCTGGTAGAATTTAGCTACATCATAACTAACAAAATAAGAGATTACATCTATCTAGGAATGATATATTTATATTTACAAAGATCTCCACTATCTTCAGATGATCCTCTCATTTAATCTTTATCTTTTAGAGATGATGTTTATCCTTTATAATCTTATCTACCACATCATTCAAGATCTTCCCATGATCTCCATCCATTGATGATGAATCATCTAAGCCTAAAGCATCTCATAGCACACTAGTCTGGTCCAATACTTACCTATGTCAAATCCTTAGCTCATCAAGAAATTAGCCTTAGTCAAGTTGATTTGTAAAGGGTTCGAAACTATAACAAAACTCGCACAAGCTTGATCTAACTTGCCTAGTTACTATGGAGCTTTCGCATGCTACCGTTATGTGTTTGATCCAGCTAACCTTCAACCCAAGACTCGTTTTCAGCTAGCTGTGAAGTGCCTTCATGTGCTAAAGGGCTAACAAACCACTCCCACCAAATGAATTCGATGCTCATGTCGATCTAGCTTGAAGGTAGGCGTTATCCTGATCTTCGAACACCAACAAGGTAGTATCTTTCTCTTATGTAGCTTCCATGATTGGCTTTCCTTTGCATTGGATCGAGATTCGATCCTCCGATTCTTCTTATGTTGCCCATCGTTCGATAATTCAAGAGCTTCTCCACTTGATCCTCGAACTGTTTTCTCACAACTGGTAGAACTCCTTTCACTTGACTCTTATTAAGATCTGATGCATTGTTATAGTAAAGTTTGAGAAAACTAATATGAAATGTAAAGGTGTACCTTCAAGCTCTTGAGAAAATTCAACATATATGTCACATTCCCAGTTTTACTTAACACTTCAAACATTCCATCATACTTAGGCACCAGTCCTCGATGTACATGCTTACTCGAAATCTTCATCCAAATTTGTGAGGTAAGTCTCAACAGTATCTTATCTCATACATCAACCTCTAATGGTCTCCTCCGTAAATTCGCTTGCTTCTTCATCCGTTAAGAAGCATTTTGAAGACTATCCATCACCTCATCTAACAACTCTTGCTTCTCTATCGCGAACTTTTATGTTGCAGGACACTTGCCATCTATGCTTTGTTGTACAATGTCGAGTAAAGTGAGAGATTGTTGGCCCAAGACTGTCTCAAGGAGACTCTTCTTTTTAGCAGAAAATATGTGCAAGTTATAACAAAATTGTGCAACATAAAGTAAACTTAACCAATTACACCGACTTGCATTTACATAATGTCTTAAGTACTCCTCCAACAAACCATTGATTATCTCAGTTTGGCCATCCATCTGTGGCTGATTTGCCGTTGAAAACATTAAATCGCAACCCATCATGTTGAAAAGGGACATACAGAATTGACCTATAAATCTGGCGATTCGAATCATTAGGCCAAGCAATAGCCCCTTTTCCAACCCCATTTTGCCAGTTAAAAAAAAAAAAAAGATAGGAGCTAGCAGTTTTGTGTGGATTACAGTAGTGCCCATTTTAGCCTTGCCTAATTTCAAGGAGAAATTCATAGTGGAAACTGATGCTTCCAGAGTTGGGTCGGGGGCGTTATTATCACAAAAAGGACGACCCCTCGCATTTTTCAGCCAAGCACTCACCAGGCAGGCTAGGCTCATATGAAAGGGAATTAATGGCTATAGTAATGGCAATCCAAAAGTAGAGACACTGTTTACTGGGGAGGCATTTTGTAGTAAAAACGAACTAGAGGAGCTTGCGTTATTTGCTTGAACAACGGATAGTTGCACCAGAATACCAACGATGGAAGCCAAGCTGATGGGATATAATTTTAGGATTCAATACCGACGAGGTCAAGATAACAAGGCTGCTGATGCCCACTTAAGGGTGCAAGTTGGGGCGGCATTACATTTTATCTAGGGTCCTTTCATTATTGATTAGGGCCAAATTAAAGACAAGGTGAATCAAGACTCCCAGTTGAAACAAATCCTTCAATCATTGAAAGGAGCTCCCGCCAAGCCCGAATGGTCCCTCAACCATATGCAGCTCTATTTTAAAAGGAAGATTGTACTCTCGAAGACCTATCCCTTAGTTCCAAAATTGATGGAAGAATTTCATTATAGTCCAATAGGAGGCCGTGGTGGATTTCATAAGACCTAGAAGAGGATTTCCAACGAATCATTTTGAGAAGGGATGAAGAATGATACTAAGCAGTTTATTGGGGAGTGCCATGTATGCCAATAGCACAAGCATGATACATTGACTCTGGTAGGGTTATTATAGCCCATTCCAACACCGTAAGTAGTTTGGGAAGATCTCATTATGGATTTTATGGAATGGATGCCCAAATCTCATGGATACGACTCCATCCTCGTGGTGGTGGATAGGCTAAGCAAATACTACCACTTTATCTCCCTCAAACACCCTTATACTACAAAGAAAGTTGCAGAGGAATTTCTGTTTTACGTAGTGAAGCTCTATGAGTTCCCTCGCTCCATCATCACGAATCATGATAAGGTGTTTATGAGGAATATCTGGCTAGAACTCTTCAGATTGCACCAAACAATACTGAAGAGGAGTACTACTTATCATCCTCAAACCAATGCATAAAGTGAAGTTGTGAACCGATACCTAGAAACCTACCTTCGGTGCTTCCCAAGAATAAGCCAAAAGAGTGGTATGTCTAGTTAACTTGGGTAGAATATTGGGAACCAGTTGAATTAATTGAAGAGTAGTTTCCCAAATTCCAACTTGTGGATAAGGTGAAAATTCAAAGGGGTTAGGTGGTAATGAAAGGCCTCGTGTTAAAAATGTTTATAAAAGGAGGGAGAAGAGCATCACTAGGAAGCAATTTGGGTTATATTTTTAGTGCGTGTTGGTCTATTAGCAAAAATATTTTGTTTGATTCTATAAGGATGATGTGGCAAGGTAGTTACAGGATACAGGGTAAATTAAGAATGTAGGGAGGTATGGCAATAGGAGACAAAAAAGAGATTTGTGTGAAAACTCCCAACTGGGTAGGATTTGGACGTAGCCACTTAAAGTGCGACCACACTATGAACCCCTTACTCTGATATGAATAACATTCTGCTGCTTCTATTTTGCTCATATTCATCTAAGGTCATAACAAAATCAGATCTATAAAAATAGGGAAGGTGACTCATATGCAATGCAAGTCGCACGTAAGGATAATGATCTTGATGAAAACATTCAGTGTTAATGAAGTTTAGAATAAAGAATAAAAGACAATTTTTGGAATCACTCATATGGTTTAGCAAGAACTAGGAATCATTTTTAGGGTTTAAAAGATTCAAAAGTTTATGCATCACTACTAAGTTCTTAACAATCACTTCCAGATTTAGAAATCACATATGAATCACTCTTTATAAGAGAAATTAAAAATTCTGTTTTATAACAAGCATAAATAAGTATTGGAAAACTATTACAATTATTAACTCCACTTTATCTAGTCCCAATGTCTAACTCTATATTTAAACATAGTGATTAACTTGAATTACTCTAGTTGTGTGTTACAAACTCCCTCATAGATCAGTCTTATTCAAGGCGTAATAATCTTATCTCATAATAATCTTATCTCATCTACAGATTAAGGATAGCATTGGGTTAGTATTATCTTTAACTTAGGATAGCAATTATCTTTTATCTCTTCTGGTAGTTATCTTGTTTCCTTCCTATCAAGATAGGTTTCCTTGTTAGAATAGAACTCTATTTCATGTAATGTTGAGTCCTATTTAAGAGGACCAAGTTGAAATAAAAGAGGAAGCCTTTTCTGTCACATATTCACGAGATTTGAGTCCTTCTCTCAAACGGATTCAAGGTCTAAGGCTCCCTTTGAAGAGTCTAAGGTCTAAGGCTCCCTTTAACGAGTCTACCGACAACATAGGAAAGTCTAAGAAGCGGGGCAAGGGAAAGAATCAGATTCTCGAATCTGATTTCCAGGTGTTTAACCCTGACCGACGAGTCACTCGATCTTACAACAAGCAGTTTCATAACATTTAGGTTCAAATATTTAGGTACATTTGTTGACCTTTTAGAATAACCTGGCTTTACTTGATAAAATATTTTAGAGTTATTGTCTTCTTTTTACCTCTCATGCTAGATTGAAACATAATTTCAAAGTTTAATTACCTATTCTTTACAGAGAAAATACTACAAGCACTTTTCAGCTGTTTTTAATCAGTTCCTAACAGAAGAGAATATTTCATCAATCTTCATTTCCTGATACAGCACGACTGAGTGGCCGAAATAAAAGAAGCCTCTTACTTGAAACCACCTCTACCTTGTCATATGTCAATTATGTACCTAAACAGCTCTGGAGGCTGTTGCTTTGTCAATTTTCTATGTGATCAGTCCTTGACCATTATTTGCTCTTCAAGAGAAGATTCCTCATTACATAATATTTCCTAATAAGCCCTATCTTCTTTATCACTAAAGATATTTGGATCCATAAAGGCCCCTTGTAATCTAGTCTATTTTGATATTAAAGGAAATCGAGGCCTTTATAAACTCTTTAATTGTATGGAGAGGCATTTGGTGGTCTTGCCAGTATTAGTCTAGGAAGTCAAAGCGAAAAGTGATTATACTAATTCTGTTTTATACTACTTGGAAATAGTGGGAAGAAAAAGAAAACCCATGGATAAAAATGGAAACTATAAGGGAACTACAAACAAAAGTGTAGTTCAAGATGAAATGGAATACAGATAACGAATCGCCTACTGTTTTTTTTGTATGAAAGATCTTTTTTTTTTAATTCAGGCAGTCTCACATAGATATACGAAGCATGAGTACTTGAAGATTGCTACAAATGAGAGAAGAATAATAACTAAAAACAATGAAAGTTGTTTACCATGTCTGTTGCTATGTTCTTTCCAAGTATGAGAGCATCTCCTGATGTAGGAGGAACAAGACCAACAAGCATTGAAATTGTTGTACTTTTGCCCGCTCCATTGTGCCCTTCAAACAATCATAAAACAAACAAATTACCTTTAAAGAGAACTGAGAGAGACATTCTCCTTTTTCAAATAATGAATGCAACAGTTGTATAATAATAACATGAAACTCCATCAACATGACAGATATAAAAAATATATATATAAATTTATCCTTGACTACATTCTTTGAGCCCTTGTTTAAATGAGATAAATGCAAATGAGGTGTTTAAGTTACAAAGGGTCTGTCAAGAAAGACACCTTTTGCATTGTAACTCCAAGTTTAGAGCCAGGATTTGGCTAAGTCATTAAATCCTTCCACATAACATTATGCAAATCCACAGATGGAAATATTAAAGCCACGTTGAAAAATCAGAATAAGCAGTTGATGTTTGAATGCACATTCAGAAAAACATAATATCATTAATTAGGAAAAAGAAAACAGAGAGAGAGAGAGAGTGTCCAGAACAAGGTAAAAGCTTGGAGTTATCAAATTTCATGACAGATATTAAAAATCTGCAGCCTATCTGTGGACCTGCAGGCAATGAAGCAGTGTGTGATTTAATTTTAAACTCTAGTGAGAATGTTTCATTTAGTTTTGAACTCTTAAGTGGGGTCATGAGTCTTGTATGGTACAATATTCATTAGAGAGAACTTGATGGCAGCCAAAACACAGACAGGATGCCTGAATTATAGAGTAGAACTTTATATAAAGTGAGCTAATGTTAAATTCAATACGATCATTGAAAAATGGATGAAATCTCTATAAATTTGCTTAGTTTAAGATATCCAAATTAAAGAAAAAGCTAAAAAACAAAGACAATAGACAAGAAGGCAACAAAAAGAACCAAGTAAGTTGTATAAGTTACCTAAAAGTGCGAGAATCTGATTTTCAAACAGGGTGAGCTGTAAGGAATTAACAGCATGACAATTCCCTTTCTCAGTATTGAACACTTTATGCAGGTTCCTAATTTGGATGCATCTACAAAGCAAACAAGAACAGTGAGAGAAAAAGTCCACCAAAATCTGCCAAAAGAATGCCATTAGATTCTTGTGTAGAAACCTATTCTCAAGCTCTTGTTGCTTCATATCCAAGTTAATTGCTTCCATAGTAGGTCTACAACTATCATGTCCCAAATTTGTATTGCAAGGCTTATCACTAATTTTGATCCCTGAATTAGATGTGTCGATCCCAGCAATACTTTTCTTTCTCCAGAAGCACTTCTGGAATAAGAAGTTCCACGGCTGACGCATTCCATTTTCCCTGGAGAAGACCTGATTGAATGGAAAAGTAAAGTGAATTTGTCACCCACTAGCATTGAAAGCCGGATGGCATATGGTGGGAAGCAGTCCAGAATCTGGGCCTTTTTCACATGTTATGAAGATGGATAGAATGTACAGCTTTTCATCTCAATTTTCGAATTCAGTAATTTCCGATGATTAGATATATCAAGAACTGATTCATGAAGTCTCCTTATGCATTGTTGAAGAGAAACAGCAAAAGCACATGATATGGAAAACAACTTATAGCTTGCTTTATACAGCAAATGAAAGAGTTTGACTTACCACAATTTTATAACTTTAAAGCTACACAAACTAATAAAATATAATTGCACAGATCTCCAACTAATGATATAATGTACTATGAATTGTATTCTGAATCCATACGAAATCTTACTGAAAGTTGAACAGACCAAGATGGCACCCAAAACAGAAAGAAATTCATGAAAATTCAATGAAATTGGTCATAACATAACAAATACCAAAAGAAAAACCAATTATGGAAGTCTGCAAGAATGTCTAAGAAGGCCAGGTTGAAGCTGTAGAATTTCTCGATCTTTACAAAGAGCTAGAGGGGAAAGTAGCAGGGTGATGACCCAGAAATTTTAAAATGAACTTCTGCAATCATGAAATCAGAATTAGAAACAAACAGTTAAGAGACATACCTTATCCAGGTATAAACCAATGACACAGTACAACAGCGTGTCAAGTAACATCATCATGAGACAAACCAAAAAATTGACACCAGATGACTCCTGCATAAATATGGACTTCTAAGATTATAAAGATGTTAGGTGGCCCTAATAATCTGCAAACCTTCAAAAACACCACACAAAGATTACCCGCCATATGTTGCTCCATCGTACTCCAACATGAGCCCGCTCGTAATCAGCAAAGTTGACCGATCCCAGTGCAAAGGCCGTAGGAGAAAGCAAAGAAGCAACAACCTTCAAGATCCTATAAGCAATTGAAAGCCAAATGTAGAAAAGAAGCAACAAGAGAGTTTCACTACATGTAGAAAAAAAAGGAATAATTAAAAGAGTTTGCATGAAAATTCAGAGAATAGCATTGCATGATTAATTACATAGGCACAGCCGGGTCATTGACAGTGTAGTAAGGAAAAAAGGCCCCAAGAAATGACAGGGTTCCAACTGCAACAGCTGTTTTTGCCCGTGTGAAGAATGTTGATATCAAAAATGACAGCATAATTGCACTGAGTCCAAATGTAAAGAAGTATACAAACACCACCGACTTATCGCTGTATTTGAAAAGGCTATTCATGGTGCAAGCTGTAATTATTCCAGATGAAATTGCAAACTGGAGAAAAAAAAATCAGCTTATTATTTAACATAAACAGAGACTTTATAAAAATGGAAACAGCTGTATGTAGGAGGGTGTCATAATATAGATTTATATACATATAATCAAAGTATAAAATAGATAGCTATTTCTTAACTTATAGATCACTTGACCATCTTATCCTCAACAATCCTAGACTTCTTAATTAAGAAAATCAACCATAATCATTACAAAGTAAACTTGGTTTATTCACTAGTTTATCAACAATTGTGTTAGGTTAGGTATAAAGAAGATTCTTGCCTCTGCATCCTAGTTCTTTTGTCTGGTATAGAAAACCAAACCAGAAACACAAGGAAAAGATTTTAAAAAGCTCTGTTTTTAAGATGGCTAAATCATTCTAATACATGATAACTAGATAATTTTCCCATAGACATAGAATATAATATGCCTATGATAGACAGTATCCTCCCCGTGCTATCCCAAACAAGTTACCTTTGTTTTATCCCTAAATCCATTGCCCAAAATGTCAGAACTCTGAAAATTCAACTAATTCTTTTCTTTATCAAAATGCTTTAAGGGTAAGACTAGAATTAAATAAAATAATCATCCACAATTCAGACTTTGCAGCTCCAACCAAAAAATATAATCTATCAAATTCACTGCTCGGTGTTCTCCGTTCCAAATAATGCAAACCAATGGAATTCTCCAAGCAAAATGAAGATTGATAACTAGCATTAGCGGAGTCACAAGAACAATAAAAAAGAAATAGAACTTTTCTATCTACTTGCCAATCCTCAGAGGTCAGATCTCACAGCTGTAGATTTATCTCCAACTTATTCTCAGACAAAATAGTAACCCAAACTTTTCAATCAGGCAACATAAACATGTGTAATGGGCACGCCTGACTTCCATGAAGAAGTTATGCATGGTTACTACACTACTGTAGCTCATTCACCAGGAGCAAATATTTCCCATTTTTAAACTCGATTAAAACCCCTAGAAAATACAATGTGATACTGACAGTTCACCTGTATAGTATATGCAATAAACCAAGAAAGATGAAAAATCCCATCTTGCAAGCCCATCATATAAAGACCTTCTCTTATCTTCATTTCCTGATAACACCAAAAAAAGAATAACTTGAGATGTAAAACACTGTAATACATTTCCCAGATTTCAATATCGCAAGAATGATTAAGAAAGAAAGAAACTTGTGTAGCTAAATTAATATCAATATTAATACAATTATATTCACTGACAGACCTTCTCAAACACAGAATAACTGATAAGGCGAGAAATTGGATAAAGAAATCCCAATAAATACCTGCTCACAAAAATTGAGGTGCACCAAAGTAGGTGTTAGGGTATAAGAAAACCAGAAATTTAGTGGGAAAGTTTAAAATAAGATGCATACAGTACTCCCATGACTTTCTTAATGATGGATTGAAACTCGTCATCAGTGTATTCACTGGTTGGAAAGGGAACAACTCTGATTTTTGAGGGGCTATATTGTGTCCATGGAAACTTGAGCGAGGAATCTATGATGGATGAATTCGAGGATGGTAGCTTTATATTTTCAGTTGAAATGTCAGTTCCAGTTTGCTGAGCTTCAAATATTATGAATGAATCCAATACCTGCTGAAGCTGCAAAAGCACTGAAGCATCAACATATGATAAAAGATGGAATCAGGACAGACAGGAAAAGGGAGCACAACTGAATTGCTTGTCATTCATTCAATAAATGACAAGAGAAAATCTATGATACATATATAGAATGTGAATGATTGGTAACATTTCAATAGATTACTCGCAAGCAAAAGGTTTCTTCTATCGTCATGTGGGCTGACCACAAACAAACTTTACAATAATGTAGAAAAGCTTGTAATGTCTAATAGCAGACTCCCAAGGCAGATTAACTTACAGAAGACTGAGATACAGCAGTCTTGCTCATGTTAAAGTAAATGATGAGGAAGAGAAGTGCAAGAGATTACATAGCTTGGCCATGAGGCCTATATTCACAAACACAATTTGTGATAGTTACACCAAAAAGTAAGGATACCTACATATAGAGAAAGGGATGTATTACAAATACCATCATTCTTAACCTGATTACAAAATTCACTGACCAATAGTGGAGACCGTAACATACAATTTTAGTGAATCTTAACATTATTTTACTGGACCAGATTGTATTCCAACAGCTCAGTTCAGCTTTAAATAGTCAGATCTTAAGAAAAACAAGGAAGATAAAGACTTACAGAGACATAATAGCATTGGAAATCCAAAATGTCAGTAAGGAAATCAAAGTGGGGGGGAAGAGGAATTACCAGCATGCAAAAAATGCAGAAGTCTACTTATAAAATGAAGAAACGAAACTGAAGGGAGAAAATGTAAGAACAGAAAATTATATCAGAATTAGAGATGAGCAAGCATACAGTGAAAAAACCGCTGAAACTGTACTGCATTATAGGTATTCTATTTACACCCAATTCCAAGTCATCGAGATAAGGTCCATTGACATCCATTATGGTTTTATAATCTGGAAAGCCCGAAAATGCCCACGTATGATTGAGGCGTATGCTATAATCAAATATCTGGGGACCTTGTTCATGAAACACTACTGCTCCTTTGATTTTTGGGTTTGAGCAATTCCTAGGCAAAGGAAGAAAGAATCCAAAAGGTCAAAAGTGCCACAATAAATACGATAACTGCAATTCTACATAAACTATGATCTGCATTTCACTACCCAGAAGTCATACAATTTTTCCAGCAAGATAGGAATATAAATCAAAAGTAGCTAGGAGAAGTAGCAAGGGAGAACCTCTATTAAAGTCCATATGTTTACAGAAGGATTTTGAAAAATCAAAGATCGTTCATAGAGAATGGACTAGAAACAATTGGCAGTTTAGGTATATTCAAAACTACTCCCTAACTTCATCCAGAAACCTTACGGCAATTTTGTTATCACCAAGATTACAACTTACTTGACTTGACTGCAGGTACCATAAAGCTCTGAGCATATATAAGTTTCCAACTCAAGTTCATCTTTGTAGATTCTTGAAACTTGCTGAAAATAAGCAGATTAATCATTAATCCTTCAGTAAGAAAGCATTTCTACATGGTAGTTAAAATCATCAAGATAATGATCAAGGCCATAGTCATAAACATAATGTTATTCTTTCCCCAGTGTAAAGATTTTGGAGATGAAAGTGGACAGATTTCATGATATAAAAAAATATACTAAAAAAGACAGCTTAACAGAGCTCCAAAGAAACAGAATTTGCAGCTTGCAAGGTATCTACCTAAGGGTACTGAATGATAGTTGCAAGCACTGAATGATAGTGGGACAAGGAATAGAAATCCTGTACTTACTGCCAGATCATGTTTCAAACATAAAGTTGTTGTTTGTTCAATTTAAGCAGGATAATGACAATTGTTTCCAATTTACATCTCTATGTCTAGCTTTTTACAGAAACAGAATTCAGTCTATCAGATATACACCAAAACTAAGAAGGCTAAGGTAAATCAAAAGCCTAAAAGTAGAATAATATGCAAATGGTGGACCATCACGAGATCACATGCTGATAGTTACTCATAGAACAGTATCAAGAGTAAAAGGAGATAATAAAAACGAAAGAAAAGAAAAATATGATAAATAGGCACCTTCAACAAGGGAAACTTTAGTGCCATGAAGTGGATCATCGTCCTTGTTTGTTCTGTGTCTGGTGCAAAAGCTAAAAACTCCCCTTTTGCTTGCAAAACTTGCAAAACTTGTTGGAAACTTGGGGATATACCTTTTCCTATTTCCACGAGCATATCTTTTTGGATATACCTGGATGAATTCAGCAAATTCATAGTGCTATTTATACCAGAAGCTCGTGGACATGTTAGTTGCAAAACATTCAGCATTTAAACAGTCATGATTTTCCATTTTAATTTGTCTTTGCCCCTATTCACTTTTGCTACAAATGAAATGTATAATGCGCAAAATTTCAATGGGATCATCAGACAATTGTTTTGTTAGGCAAGTTTCACCGTAGAAGACAAAACGAACAGAAATAAATGTAGTCAGAGTGTCTGGAAAACTTTGTTTCCCTGACTTTCCCAGTTTTCAAAACCAGTAAAAGGGCTCAATGATACAAGATAATTTTAACATGATTGAAGCTCGTTGATAACTTACGGCTGTGCAGGATGGATTTGTGTGTCAACTCGAGACCTCACAGCAATTAACAACAACATTACAATAGTCGGG
Organism: Erythroxylum rufum; assembly: GCA_027478365.1. Lineage (NCBI taxonomy): Eukaryota > Viridiplantae > Streptophyta > Magnoliopsida > Malpighiales > Erythroxylaceae > Erythroxylum > Erythroxylum rufum. Next base: position 35,514,275 of record JANIHZ010000001.1, read on the forward strand.
AGCAATATCTGCAATTTTGAAAAGATATCATCAAAAAAATCCCTTTAAACATCTAGCTTCCACTCGCTCATTAATCAAACAAATAGCAATTAACACCCAGATAGAAAAGATTCATTGGCGCCACTATCAGAGCCCTAAAGCAATATCAAAGACACCATAGGAAAACAAAAAATAGATCATAAGAATGAAGAGAACAGAAGAAATAGAATCAGAAAAAGGAAATAACAACAAATGATGAGTGATGAAAACGTATTGATGTCGTATAAGACTGGATCATCAACTAAAAGCAAGTAAAGGTTCCAAAGTGGCAGAAAATTCAATCACATCCAACAACAGCCGCCGCAAACCCCCCAACTGCGTAGAAAATTCAGCAGCCACCCACCAGAATTCGATCACAAGTGCACATGTAAAGAGACACAGCTCAAGTGGCATGGAACATGAAGAAAGGAAAGAAAAGAAATAATCTTTACTTCAGCACAGGTAACAAAAGGGTGCCGAATTTTGAGGAGCCAATTCTTGCGAAGCATGGCCTTCAACTGCCTGCTACGAGTACCCATGGTGGTTGACCCTCAAGAGGTTGAACCACAAAACACAGAAATTAGTTATAATACACGGAGTCGGAGGAAGGTAAAGGTCATGACGAGAAGGGAGAAACTTTTGACTCTTTCAGTACAACGAAGAGAGATGGCGGGTGGCAAAAGCAAGGTGGACAAGTGGAGATGGCTTTCTGCTAGAGCAAGACATTTGTTATTACAATATATTATTATTATTATTATTATATGAAATTGAAAAAAAATTCAATCGAATTGCAATTGCATGTACGTGCTACGTACTGTTATGAAATGGCTTGATATTCTCCGTGAATAGGCTTTTCGTAAATGTATTTTTTTTTATTTTACCTTCAAACGCATAGTTTAATTGTTAGGAATATTCTTACAATTCATTTGGAATGTTCCACGAGGGTTTTCTGTTAGTCTACCTGATGAAGCTTATATAAATACAGTTGTATATAAAATAATTAATTGCACGATGATTTATATTTATAAACACTTAATAGCATATCATTTTTAAAATATTTAATAATATAAATCCTTTTTATTTATTCTAAAAAGACTTAATAGAAGATCATCTTTTAAAATTTTTATTATCACAATATCCTTTTTCATTAATTTAATTTAAGAAGAAATAAAATAACAAAATAATTATTTGACTTTTATTAAAAATAAAAAATAAATTCCATCTTAAATTTAAACTATATTTAATTATATCAATCAAATGTATAAAATTTTAACTTATTACAAATACAATTAACTTTGAACATATTATTAATATCGCTAACATGGAGGATAGAGCGACCCGATTAAGTTATATTTCATGTCAGCTTGATAACTTTAAATAAAAATAGTTTTTAAATAAGTTAGTTAATTAAAAAGTTAAAATTAATTTTTTAGATAAAACTCTTTCTTTAAAATTATATGTTTTTAATATAAATTATTTTAAAATAAAACTATCAAAATTTGAGATACTAAAGAAAAAAAGGCCATATTTTCATATTAATACGAAGTTAGATCTTCCCTGGAGAAGAAGAAAGATAGAATAATCTCTTAATGTGAAAACTCTCAAGGTACTTGATGTTGGATCGCGTACGGTCCGATGTACGGAAATACCTTATTACCGTGGATAGGTTGCTTCTTTTTCGGATTCCAAGACAATGCAAACACGAATTCCCTCTATCGGTATCCACACGAGTATGCACGATCCGAGCTGCGGCTGTGGTATGCTAGCACATCCTGAAACTCTTTCGAATGCCGCACGATTTTCCTCTCGAATGGTGGCTAGGGTTTCGTGACAATGGTGTCTCCTTCATCTAATGAGACCTAAGCTTCTCTATTTATAGAGAAACCCTAATCCCATTGAAGCCCAAT
>JANIHZ010000001.1:35714050-35726783 GCA_027478365.1 Erythroxylum rufum
ACTAATATTTTTATATAATTAATAATAAAATAATAAACCTCCTGCAGCAATCATTTTAATATAAGGGGTATAAAAGTTATTTATTATACATTACATTTCATTCCATCTATCTTTCAAACAATATTTTACTACATTACATTATGAACCCTTCCATTCCTCCCAAACAACTTTTTACTATATTACATTCTATTCCATTATAAACCGTTCCATTCCATTCCATTCTATTTAATTAATTAACATCCAACTAAATAGGCCTAAAAGATAGACCAAGCATTTGTTTGATGCAATGTGATGCACGCACATCCCAGAACATTGTCTGGCACCTATCCAGAACAACTTACTTATAGAGCCTATTGTATCACATAAATTCAGCGGAAACGTAGATTCAATATCCCTAAGTGCTGCACAGTATTTGTATCGATTTCTAATATACTAATTTCTTCAATTTTCAGTACTCTATATTATTTCTCTTTCCAACAAACGTCAATCCCAAATAACATAATATTTATTCTTCATTCAAGAACGTGATGATATTTAATAATTGCAGTAAACAATTCATATAATCAATTGAACAAAAACAAAGTACACATGAATATAGTGGAAGCAATAAAGTAATTTTAATTACATTCTATCACCTTAAGTACTATTAATAGCTAACATGAATCCTAAGGTTAAATTTAATACAAATCAAAGTGTCATAATCTTGCTCTGATACTACATATAAATTTAATCTTCAATATTCTTGAAAATATTTCAATTCTAGAATTCTCCCAAGATCATCTATAACACAATTGATTCAACCCATTCAATTAAGATTCATGTTATAAGAGAGAAAAAGAAATGCTGACCTTGATCCTTAATATGTGTCTACAATGGTAGATCTTTAATCCTTTTTTTAATTGCAAACACCTTCTCTGTGCAAAGAATTTTATCCTCTCTCCTTCTGCTTTTCTTCGTTCCTTTGTTAATGGTGCATGAACGTACGTTTCTTTGATAACTATTAACTTACATTAGGAAGGGAGAGGGAAGGGTTTTTATTTATTATAATAAAACCTTAATGACTCTAATTTTCTCTACAAGCTCAATAACCATTCTAATTTTCTCTACAAGCTCAATAATCATTATCTTAGGCCCACCTTATATTAGAATCAACCTAAGTAATATGGGCCACACCTTTATGATTATTAAATTAATCTAACATTTTGATCACCCTACACTATTTATAATTGGATTACGTGTTGTGATTTTTTAAGACAAATTGAAGTCAAGGAAAGAGAGAAAAAATTGGAGAAAAAGTGACTGGAAAATGAGAAAAGAAGAGATAAGAGAAGAGGAGAGGGTGAAGAAGATATATTTTTGGAAAATTTAAGTTGCATTAAAGGGTAAAATAGGAAATGAAAATAATGAAAGGTAAATCTGGAATTTATTCAGAGAAGGGTATTTTTGGTATTAATTGAAATGAATGAGGGTAAAATAGGACTTTTAATTAGTTAAGCTTATTTTTAGTAATTATGGTGGTTATGTTAGTAAGGATATTAATTTTATAATTAAGAATAAAGTAAAAAAAAGGAAATAACGTTGGATTATTAAGTGTAATTGGGTTGGAATTTTTTTTAAATTAGTATAATAAAATTTTTAATTTTTAGATCCGAAGGTCTGATTAAGGAATAAATTAGACTATCAATTAGTTAAGTCCAAAATTGAGATAAAGATAACCTTCACTACAAGAAAATCGGTGCTTAGTGACGGAAATTATCGACGAAATGTGAAGGTTTTCCATCGGCAAACAAATTTATCGACGGAAATTATCGACCGCACGAGTCCTTGGAGAAACAGTCTTCAGTAATCTTTAGCAAAAGAGTACATATATTCTATCAGTAATTTACTGATGAACATTTTTATTGCTATCGTTACATATAGCGATTGAATTTTTAAGTTCGTCGGTAACTTTACCAACGGAATATTTCTATTCCATTAGTAAATATTACCGACGGAAAAAGTTTTGAAAATTTGTCTGAACATTTAGCGATGGTAAGTTGTTTCCTATTGGTAAATTTAGCGACGGATTTTGTATGTGCATCAGTAATTTAGCGACGGACAAGGTGTTGAAATTCTGTTAGAAAATTTAGCGATGGTAAGTTTTTCCATTGGTAAGTTATTTACTAACGGAATGTTCTTATTCTATTAGTAAATTTAATACTAAATGTACAGACGGATATTATATTTCTACCGATAAATGCACCAATTTTTTATTTTTCATACATTTAAGTTGTAAATTTAATTTTGATTGGTAATCTTATGATTGATATTTAATTTCTACAGTTATCTGGTGATAATATATTGAATTTTTTTACGTTTAATTTATCTAAGCAATAAGTTGAATGATAATATAAAGTAAAAATTATCTTAATCGATAATAAAAAATTATTGACTATAACAATAAATATGTATCGCCCCTCCCCTTTAATTGATTCACGTAATTACAGAGCTGGGCTATGTACTCCATTGACTGTTGCAATTGAGTTGCTAGCATTTGTACTATGCTCTCAAGTTGAACAACTCTCTTATTAGATGCAGACCGCCTATATATACAGTCATACTAGACGTAGAGGATTACGAATAGCATGTGTTTGCAAATGAACCTAAGCTGAAGATCCTTCCACGATCGTCCCTACCACCCATTGCATCAAGATATTCCTGACTCTTATCAATAGTTTCAGAGTGCTGAAACTGTCATTGAATGCTTTCTTGTATTTGGTCATATTAGGACACAATGTTTATGTTAATAAAGAATAACTATTAAGAATTAATATTAGAGCATAAATTTCACATACATTAGGTTCTCTACATTAGGTGTTAACAAAAGTTACATCATCATGCTTCTTAGTGTGGGTGTGCAAAGAGAGTTGACAAGGTGTAGGCTTCTTGCCTATAGACTTTTCCTACGTCAAAATAAAATGTTATAAGTGAACAACAATTTTCAAAAATTTAGACAAATTTTTCTTTATTTTTATGATATTTACCCCTTATTGAACAAATAAAGTAACTCAACAATACAGCTATATATGGCACCAAACATTATCATTCTTTATAATACACATATATTTTCATTCCAAAGTTCACACATCAAATTAAATTGAAATCCATCAAAGTAAAAAATCAGAATATAAATGTGAAGTGTAGATACTTACAAAATTCTCTGTATGCTTCAGTGGGTAATAAACCCTCTAGTGTGTACGGAAAGACTCTCCCTTTGGTCTTCCACATCTATTGGCAGAATTGCGCTTTAAAATAGATATTGCCTCAAGTGATGTCTAATACTGCTGCCAATGACTCCATATTTTTTTTAGATATATAAGGAGGTTGTGCACCAATCCTGTGTATCATACCAAGAAAGTCTCTATAATATGTACAAGCTCGCCTATCCCATACTTTATAAATTATCGCGTCAAATTTGGAATCCAAAAAAATCCTTTATAAAAATAGAAAAAAATACTATCTAATTAATGTATAAAATTAATTAGATAAAAATTCAAAAGAATATATTTTTTATACCTCAAACTCTTGATAATAAAAGTCCTTTGTTGCTTGAGAGATATTCTTCCATATATAATCCTCATGATCAATCTTCTCCTTAAACTTAGATGTCATGTTTCTTGAGCACGTTCTAGATAGAATTAACCAATATATAAGCAATTTTATATCTTTTTCAAATTAAAACCTATAACTTTATTATAAACCTATGGTGTTATCATGCATGTATTTTTACTTACAGATTGTTGACAATTGTGATATAGGTTCTTCCATCAAATTTTTTAGCTCCGAGTCGGAGGTCACCTCCTTCATCCATAATGTTTACCCCTGATATCTCTGCCAGTATAAGGGTGGTGGATGGTGTAGTGTACTAGATGGTGTAGTAGGGTTGCTGGATGGATTAATAGCAAGTACAGAAGGTGATGCCTCATTTGGATGTGTAGTAGCTGGAGGTACAACACCTGATTCTGTGGTAGCTGTAAAATGTGATGCTTCACTTGGAAAGTAACTGGCTCCAAATCGTTGTAACCTTAACCTTGGTCACATCATATCCGGTTTTCTCTTTGATGACATATTTTTAACCTGAAATTCACATTTTATTAAATATTCCAGTAATAAAACAATATAAATTAAATATATAACAATATATTATTGTTGTAAAAATATATTTATTCTTATAATATTCTATGACAAATTTAAATTAATCGCTATCATGTTCTTTTAATTGTAAATCAAAATCATCATCATATTCTTTTTATGAAGAATTAGAATCAAACTCAGGCTCCTCTTCAGATCTCTCGCCTTCGTCATCCTTTCTAGTAAAAATTTCAACATATTCATTATTTAGATCATTCAAAGGTTCATTCTTGTTATATGTAACACATACATTTATTTCATAAACATCTTCCTAAAATGCTTCACTTTTAATTCTCTTATTTTCTCCTTTTCCATGTAATTCAAAAACACCTATAGATTTTACTTTCCAAACGGCCAACCAATCTGACTTATCTTGTCATAAGCTAGGAAAAGGGACATAATACACCTAGATCGTATGCACTGCCAATACAAAAGGTTCAAATTGTCTAAATCTTCTTTGCTAGTTGATTTCAAATAAATTGTATCAGTTGTGCACTTTTGTACCAACATTAGGGGTTGGATCAATTCAGTCACACTTAAATATCACCCTCCACTTTATTGATAATGCAGGATACTCAATTTCAAGTATCTCAATAATTTTATCATAGTAATCCATCAATTCTCCCTGCATGCAAACCTTACTATTTACTGTTGTCATGCTATGACCATGATATTCTGTATAAAATTTGTATCCATTAACGAAATATACTTGATAGGATTTAATAGTTCATAAAGGTCCTTTCGCAAGATCACATATGAACTTATTCTCAATTGGATTTTTTGAGGCCTATAAAAAGTTATCATATTAAATAGTATAATTTCATTTGAACACTTTGATATGATAATTCAACCATTTCAATAATTGTAAGTAAAAACTTACATATTTCTCGAACTATCGAGGAAAGTGTCTTTTAACTTTTTAATTGATATTATCCTTTATTTTTTTGGGCATTAGCTCGTGTAACCATTCCTCATATAATCTAAAGGAATTATTATGTATTTTAGTTGTGAACAACACTAACATCAAAAACCCAAATAATCAATTTGAAAATCAACTTCAACTTACTAGATGAAAGGTTGAACCTCTTGACAGTTCAGTAAAATGTAACTATGGGCAGCTTCAATTTCTTCCTCAGTTAACATTCTTCTTATTGATCGTCTATATGTTCATCCAGGATATGTGAAAATTGATAAGTTATTATCAACATCACCTATTCCTCCCCCATTGTCATTACGAGGAACTTTTCTTTCTCTTATGTGCACATGCAGCTCAAAATAATGTGAACAAAATGAACTTGCTTCTTCCACTAAATAAGATTTACATATCGAACCTTCAACTCTGGCTTTATTTTTGATATTTTTCTCCAAGTGATGCAAATACCTACATTACAAATAGCTATTGATATACAATTCTGTAATTAAAACATGTTATAACTCCAGTTTAAATATTTACTATAATTACCTCTCAAACGGATACATCCATCGATATTAAACTGGACCAGCAAGTTTAGCCTTGTGTGCTAAATGCATAGGTAGATGCTTCATATAATCAAGGAATCTTAGAGGAAAAATCCCTTTTAATTTGCACAAGATTACTAGAATTTCCCCTTCTAGTTTTTCCATTTCAGCCAACTTGATTTCAGATGATGTTAAGCTTTTGAAAAGCAAACTTAATTCTGTTATAGCTTCCTAACCTTCGGTAGCAACTCCCAAAATGTAATTGGAATTAGCCTTTGTATAAACACATGATAATCATGACTTTTCATCCCAAATAATTTTTGCTTCCTCATGTCCATACACCTTTCCAAGTTTAAAACATATCCATCGAGAAACTTTAGACTTTTTAACCATTCACACAAAATTTCCTTTTGCTTTTTTTCTAAAATGTAACATGCTTTTAGATATTTACTGGTGCGAAGATCTTTATCTAACTCACTTCTTCTACAAAAAAGCTTCAAATTAGCTCATGATTTTGTATTGTCTTTTGTCCTCCTTTCAATGTTCATTATGGTATTGAACAAATTGTCAAAAATACTTTTTTTAATATGCATCACATCTAGATTATAATGTATAAGATTAGATTTCCAATATGGCAAATCCCAGAAGAAGCTTTGTTTTCTCCAACCAAATTTTTTACTAATGCTTGTATTAACTTCATTAGATTCAAGTTCTGTAACTTTCAACAACCCTAATTCATCAATCTCTCATAATATCTCTTCAACAGCTTTGTGAGGGGAGGAGGTGTTTGTACCATTATATTCTTAATGAACATTTGTTTATTGCGTCTAAATGGATGATCTGGAGGAAGATATTTCTTGTGGTTGTCAAAATAAGATGTTTTGGCCCCATTTGGAAGATAAAATGCATTAGAATCATTGCCATATAAGGAGAAACCAATTTCCTTGCTATGCTCCATTTAAACAACATAACATACATCGAAAAATCACTAATAGTCCACGGCAAAGATGCTCTCATCAAAAAATTTTGTTTAAGAGACACATCTTATGTCTCCACACCATATTCCAAAAAATGATGCAATTCATATACAAATGGTTGTAAGAATACATCAATTTTATGCTTTGGATTTCCGAGCCTTGACACAATCGTTGTCAAGAACATATATGCCTCATTCATACACATCCATGAAGGCAAATTATAAGGAGTAATTATGATTGACCATAATGAATATTGTTGGCCAGATTGACCAAAAAGTTAGAATCCATTCGGTCGACAATCCCTACCTAATATTTCGACTTTCAGCTGCAAACTCATAATGGGTGTTATTGAAATGTTTATATAGCAGTGCATCTGAAGGATGACTCATTATTTCATATTCCTATTCATTTTCATTATGCCATCTCATGTGAGATGCATTAACATCAGAGCATATAGTCTTTGAAGTCTTGGAGTTAGTGGGAAATAATACATTTGCTTCCGAGGTACTAATTTCTGTTTTATAGTACGCTTTCTAAGTTTGAACCTAGATTGACCACTAAATTTGCACTCTTGTAATTCCACATCATCTAAAAAACATCCCAGTTTGCAACAATCAATTTTTCAATTGGCAAACCAAGACCCCTAATAAGTTTCTTCATATTGTAAAAATTATCAACCAATGTATGATTAGAAGGCAATGATTTATTATACCAACTAAGAATTTTATCAAAACTTCGATATAAAAATTATGCCCTTCAAACTTTACGTTCAATATTTGAGCAATTGAAGACAATTGAGTCATTGTCTCACAATTTGACCATAATTCTTGATCAGCTAATTGTAGTAAGTCAAAAAACTATTTTACATATGGGTTTGGTTCTTCTTGAAGATTTTCTATATTTTCCTAAAAAGTATAATCAACTACACCGTAAATCATTTGGGTGTAAGGATCTTCAGTTGCACCCGCATTATTTGTTCTAAATCTAGTCCCCCTTTAAACTCATTGACATTTATTGAAGACTTTACTTCATTACCCCTTGAGGTGCTACAAATCAATGGCTCCCTTTGTCGTGTCCACTCAGAATAATTTTGAACAAACCTTTTTCTTAACAAATGGAGCTTCACTTCACCAATAGGAAGAAAACGAATATGTTTGCACTTTTTACATGGACATTTGATCTTTGGGCCATCTATACATGCAGGTTGAGAACATAAATAATGTATAAAAACTTTAACTCCCTCAACAAACTTAGGATTAATGAAACCATCAGGTGTTAATCATCTATACATCTAAGATCTATCAACATTACTCAATTCTACAAAACTATTATTTAAAAAAGTGTGAATTAATCACATTGAAGTTCAAGTAATCATGTTTAAATTAATCACCTACAAGTTGATTTCCAAAGTTTGAGTTTAAATAAGCACTATGGTAAGTGGCATTGTTTACAACTGTAAATCGAGAAAGCAAATTCTCGCTATGACTTTTAGGCTCATGAAATTTTTCACCGATAAGCCTTATGGGAGCTGCATCACAGGTTTCTAGTCTATATACCATCCTAAGGGTTTATTATGCCTCAAATCATTTTGAATTTTCCATAACTATACAACTTACTACTTCTTTAGTTTTTTTATTCAAGTTCGTACACTAAGTTCGAATTAAAGAAACGCTAAGTTACGTGACATTGTTACACCATATGAATCGAGGAAGCAAGTTCTCTTTGTGACTCTTAGGCTTGTGAAATTTTTCACCGATAAACCTCATGGGAATTGCATAACAGGTTTTGACAGCACGTCGTAACGCTAGTCAAAATAAACTAAACCTACTACTATAACAGTGGTAAGTCTAGGTTGATCCCACAGAGAGTGTGTATCAATTTTATAAAATGAAAATAATTGATGTTTAGGTTTTGGGGATTTTTGGTTTAGTAAGAAAGAAAATAAAGTTAAACTAGCAAAAGCAAATAAAAAAACATGCAAAAATGATGAAAGTGGTGAATTCGTTAGCAGTCCAATCTTTTGGTTCAATCTCAGCCTACACCTTATTCAACATATTTCATTGAATTGTTGTCTTCAGATCTCCCTTTGAACTATTGGTCGTAGATTAACAATAAACTCTATTAATTCTGGTTTTTCCCTAGGTCATAGTTAATTAAGAAGAGCTTGTTAATTAACCCTATCTATCGGATAACCTACAAGACACTCATTATGTTTCGTCAGATAGCCACCTTATGAGTGAGAAAAATAGACTAATCTAAGCAATAATCACACAAGCTCGATTATTTAACCTAGTTTATGTTATCCCTAATGATTATAAACCACTAGTCACTATAAATGAATTGGAAAAACAACGATTATGTATTGTATTCGATTCTAACAATGGGTTCTTCAATAAAAATAATCAAATAGAGCATTCAATCATTCTTACACAACACTTAAACAAGAAACACTAAGGTGTGTGGCATTGTTACACCATATGAATCGAGAAAGCAAGTTCGCACTGTGACTCCTAGGCTCATGAAATTTTTCACCGATAAGCCTCATGGGAGTTGCACCACAGGTTTCCAGCACATATACCATCCTAGGGGTTTATTATGCCTTAAATCATTGTGAATTTTTCGTAACCTTACTTCTTCTTTAATGTTTTATTTAAATTCGTATACTAAGTTCGAATTAAAAGAAACACTAAGATACGTGGCATTGTTACTCCGTATGAATCGAGAAAGAAAGTTCTTGCTGTGACTTCTAAACTTATGAATTTTTTCATTGATAAACCTCATGGGAACTGCATCATGGGTTTCCAGCCTATATACCATCTTAGGGGTTTATTATGCGTTAGATCATCCATAAGATCTCAAACAAATTCTACATATAGTAAGTAATTATGTAATTCATACATCTACTTATCAATGATTCAAATAAAACCTAAGCATAAATATTTAGACTATTAAAGAAGAACATAAAAACTTATCAATGATTATAAGAATATTCTAAACAACAACACAAAATCAAGACCTCCTTTGCATTCACACAAAACCCAAACATAAATACTTGTACTATTAAAGCAACACATGTGGTAGATATTAGTTGGACGACTTGCCTGGATGGATGGACAACTATAGACTATAAATAAGAAGGATGAGCGACGCTCTTTAACGCAAAATAGGGCCCATGAAAAAAGAATATTTCGTATTTAATATAATACACTTGTTTAATAGTTTTGCATTTATATCTGTAGCATACAACGCTAAATTTCACTATAAGCATTAACACTTGAAACTTTTATAATCAATTATCGATATAATGTTAACAAAAGCATGTGATATATACCAACACAAGCAGAACACTTCGAACATGTGATAAACATCAAAAAGAGATCAACATAATGATTTTGTTACTTCTTTTGTTGCCTTGGTAATTCTCTTACATAAGTGATAGGATAAATAAACTTTATCATTGTATTCCATACTTGCCATAAGACATATGCTTATAAACCAAAACTTTCCATATGACATATGCTTATAATCTCTAACCAATATTTTGTTATGTTAGGCCTAATGTAATGGAATTTATATTACGATATACAGTTCAAATAGCATGCTTCATTAGTGCTCCAAACAAGTTCTTCATGATACCATTTTCCTTATGATTAGAGTCAACTATCATAATCTCTTTTACTTCTATTAAAATGCAATAACAACACTAATGCTTATTCTAAATGAAAGGATTAGAAACAATCTAGAAAAAGATATTCAACCCCAATTCATTATCTAAACTGTTATGTCATGCATGAATGCTAGTATAAATAAATAAATAAAATATTATTTCCAATCTAGTCTTGAATGCATCAATGGCAATATCCAAATCATTACCAAGGTGTGTTGCATATATGAAAACAATATGCAATTAATTAATAGATGATAAAGATAAGGATTTGTCCATATTTTTCTTCAATGTTTAGTTTACGTCTGTGTAACAAGATTTCATCAATTTCAACGCATCAATGGATAGAACAATGTATTAGTTTTAATCTAGGAATTAAGGCAATTTCATTCTATAATTTCATATATTAGACTGATTTAATATTATTTCATTAAATCAAAGATTCAGTTTTGATGGTTAAGTGAGGGGTGATGATGAAGTTAGATTGGTGGGATGTGTATTCAAGTGATATAAGCCCTACATTGTTCTATCCAAACCAATTATATTCTAAGTTTTTAGGTTCTATATCTAGCGAAAGTTTGATTATAAACAGAAAAAAATAATGAGATCCTCTTATCAAATTGCTAACAGATAACATATTTTGGAAGTGTTAGTAAGGTTAAGACCTAAAAAAAAACAGAAAAAAAGTAGAGAAAAGAAAAAGGAAAAGTGAGTTTTTATGGAAAATGAAACAATATGGGAATTGCTTATCTACCGTACTTTTTCTCTATAAGAAAGATGGATAATAGAAAATGCGCATTAATTGTAGGTTTATAATCAATATAAAATTAAAGTATCACCATCATATTCTTAAGTTAGATAATATGCTAGATGAGTTTTAGAGGTTTATTATCTTTATGAAAATTAATTTAAAATTTAGATACTGTTAAATTAGGATGAGGTAGGGGTAAGTATTAAACTACATTCAAAATATTAAAAAAGGACTTTATGAATTGTTAGTAATGCCATTTGAAATCACAAATACACCAAGCACTTTTATAAGATTAATTAATCATATTTGGTGTGCATTCATTAGAAGTATGTTGTTTTGTATTTTAATGAAATTTTGGTGTACAACAGGGATTTTGATGAACATATTGGTGTGCATTCACTAGAAGTATGTTGTTTTGTATTTTGATGACATTTTGGTGTACAATAGGGATTTTGATGAACATATGCGTCATTTATAACACACAAACTCAAACACACAATACTCAAATCGACGTTCATATATAAGCATTTAAATGAAGACTTGAACTAATCACAATGGCTTGTCAATAATTAGGAATTTCACTCATACAAGTAAAAGCACTAGGGACATATAACCATTTGATAAAAACTTCAAGAAAAGTTTGTTTTTATAATGGCATGTTGATCATTTGGATTCTAAGTAACATAATTCAAAACATGTGATGCCCTAACCAATCAGTCTAAATACATATGAAGATCACCTTCTAACCTTATCCAAAACCATATATATATGCCTAACAAATACATTTTTTACTCTATCTCAAGTTTTTTCTCATTAAATTTCACTTAACCATCATAGTCAACTATTGGGATAACACAAATATTAATAATGAGATAGTAGGTATTTGAATGGAAAATAGTTGGGTATTTGATACTTGATAAAAGACACTGTGAAAGTGAATGGAAAATGTTAGGTATTTGAGAGTGGAAGGGATAAGAAAGCTAAAATGTAAGAGAAAACTTAAATTAAGCACTAAAATGGATAGACATGTCACATCCATCTCAAAAAATAACAAATGGAAGAGGCGGTGAATTAATATATACTAGAGGAAAAAGATAATTCACTAAATAATTTAAACTAAAATAGGCGACTTAGTAGAAGTGGTAAATTTTAATCTATGTAACAACTGCTTAATCTAAAATATGGTTATACTAGTCAATTTATCATTATATCTAAGTGAAAAAAAGAATATTATTAATAAATATGAAGTACCATGATAACTTATAAAGAATACCCTCTATACAATGTATACCATAATTCAATGTAAAAAATATCATCATACCATACAAATAAGTATCATATTTACTTTAATATGTCAATACCATAATTGAGCACAAACAATACCATAGTAATATATAAAGAATATCATGAATTTATACAAACTATCCCATAAACCTATATAAAAAAACACCATTGCATTATATAAATAAGTACCATTGTTATTTTAGTATATTAATACCACTATTGAGTACAAAGAATACCATCAGAACTTATAAAGAATATTATGACTCTATAGAAATTATACTATAAATGTTGGGCCCCGATTTCTTTCCTTATTAAATAAGTTTGTTTAAATTATTTTTGAGGGTTTTAGGAGTTTAGGTTAATGAAATTAAATGGAGGGATTAGATTAAATTAGAGTTTTATAAGTTGTTAGAATTTAAAAAGAATAAG
>JANIHZ010000001.1:35734661-35746344 GCA_027478365.1 Erythroxylum rufum
CATATTTGGACTTAGGATGAAGAAGTTATAAGGTTTGAAAGATTGCAGTTACTATTCATTTGGTTATGTTACTGTTCATATGGTAATTAGCTAGGCAGCCACTTTAAGCAAGTTTTTACCTCTTTTAATGATCGAATTGATTCTTGTTTCCTTCATGAAAGTTGTAAAGCACCTTTTCATCTTTCCAATGAGGTAAAATATGACATTTTTCGACTATTGTATCAAAAGATATAATTTTTCAAACTTTTGGTATGGTTTAGGATTGTTCAATTTGGAGCAGTATTTTTGTAGCAATTTTCGATCCCTTTAATGACCAATTTAGGTTTTAAATCCTTCTTGAAAGTTGTATAATTTTCTTTAAGCTTTCTATAGACACCAAGTTTGTGAAATTTGGAATCCTAGGTGAAAAGTTATTAATTTTTGAAGTTTCAGCAGTAAAAGAAAAGGGGGAAAGAAAAAGAAAATTTTGATTTTTCTTTTCGGACTCGCACCCTCGCGAGTGCACTCGTGAGGGCGAGCGTCTCGTCCGGCGAGCACGCTCGCTTCACTCGCTAGTGCGAGCGTCTCGCCCGGTGAGCGTACTCGCGATCGCGAGCGCTCGCATGGGCGGACTCGCAATTGCGAGCCTCGCTTTCGCCAACTTCTGAATTTTTTTAAATTTCTTCTTTTAATTCATTTTCTGATTTTCCTTTTATAACTTTCTCATTTGACTTCCGATCCTCTCGATTTTTGAAACATTGGATTTCAAAGAAAAAAAAATATCTAGCCCCACTTTTATGAAAAGTTCAAATTTTCGGATTTGAGTTGAGATTTACGGGATTATACAAGGAAGCCAATTGTGTGGAGTTACTGAATGTAAATTTGTATTTTTGCGATTTCTCGATCTATAGAGATCCGAGTGAGCAGATTTTTTATTTCTAACTAATCTTGAGACATGGAATTTCATTTTAGCTTAAATCGGATCAAATTGTGGGCTCCAAGTAGATCAATTTTATAGAGAAAATTAAGGTGAATCTTACAGGATCTGTTTGGATGACATTAAAATAAGTTTGATTTGAGTTAATTTTCGTGGTGAGGAATCCCTCCCTCGTAAGATGCGCGTCCAGATGTCACGTAGGACGTCGGACACGCGTCTCACCAGGGTGGGGTTCCAACAATAAATCTATATAAGAAATATCATCATAATATATAAATAAGTATTGTCTACTTTAATTTTTCAATACTCTAACTAGGTATAAAGAACACCATAACAACGTATAAAAGCACGTTGACTATATACATTCTACATCATTATTATATATAAAAATATCATTGCATTATACAAATAAGTATTACTATTACTTTAATGTGTCAATAACATAATAGAGTACTAAGAATATCATCACAACATATAAAGAATAACACAACACCATACAAACTATACGACAATTCCATATAAAAGATATCATTACACTATACAAATAAGTATCAACTTTACTTTAATTTGTTTATACCATAATTAAGTATAAAAAATATCGATATAAATATAGAGAATACCATGCCTACATAAATTATATCATAACTCTATATAAAAGTACCAGTACACTATACAAATAAATACTATCTTTACTTTAATATGTCAATACCACAACTAAATATAAAGAATACCATCACAACATATTAAAGAAAAAAAACCATAACTCTCTACAACAAATATCATCACACTATAATCAAAGTACAATTTTATTATAGTTTTGAAATACCATTTTTTTTAGTTCACCAAATGTATGTTATATGATCCTAAGTAGATTAACTTCTATGTTATTTTTGAATTCCATTTATTACATATTCATTTTTTAGTTATGCAAAAATATTATGTATTAATTCATTATAAAAAATGGTTAATCTTTTGTGAAATGTTGTATATGTTTTTTTAACATTTAAACTGCTCTAAAGCAATCGTAGTAAATGAACTAAATTTTAAAGCAAAAGGTTTCCCTGATGAATTTTGAAGTGCAAAAGATTACAAGATCATCAACATTATCTCATGACACTAAATATAAATTTAAGCATCTCAGGTGGTGGGATGATGCTATTAAAAAAACCATCAAATAATTATCTTTGTTTTCTCAAAATCAAGAAAATTGTAACCTCCTCAGGAAAAAAAAAAGAAAAACTAGAAAATGAAAAGCATATTTGAGTTGATCGCTAAAAATTTCGCTCCTTACATTCAAGCAAGTTATAATAATATTCAGCCTAATCACTCAAGTAGCTCTGTGTAACAAAGACATTAAATTTCTATTTATGAGTGGAAAATTAATTTAATACCTAAAATGGATTTGACAATTAATCTTTGCATATCCACGTGAAAATTGCCATTTTATGCATTCATAGCATTTTCTAGACTATTCGTCTTTTATGTCAAAATGACTAAAGAATCAAACACTGAACTCAAAATGCAGAATAGTATCCTGAATGCAAGTACACATATATTTGAATGGGTAAAGCAAAGAGCCGAAACAACATTTTCCCCTCATAGATATTTCAGTATTCCATCTTTAGGTTTCTGTTAATATAATTTAGAATTTCCAGCAAGTTTCTCAGGTATGAGGTGGATAACACATATGGAAAAAAGAAGATTATAGCTTGAAATTGTAAGTAATTCATTTCTCAAAATTGTTTCTGTTCATACCGTTTAAAAGAAATAGCCTTGCCCTAAATTATCGAGGTGTCTATTTTAAACACCAAGAACTGTATTGATTCTTTATGCATGTTCTCCTAACAGAATGTTTCCAAAAACTACAAAAGGCATTAGTTTAGTTATCAAGGATTAATTTTAGATGTTTGTTTGGTTGGTCCGTTGGTTTCAGAGGTACTATAAATCACTATAAATAGTTGTTTATAGCATAACAAAACCAAAGTGTTGTAGAGAAGAGCTATAGACCATACTTAGCTGTCACTGTCTCTGAAGTAGAAGCTACACCCTTTGAGGCCCTGAAGTAGATGCGACGGAGGAGGGGGACAGAGAGACGAAGGAGGGGGGGCATCGGTAGCAACAAAGATGAGGACGATTGGACGGCAAGGACAGTAGGGCTTCGGTAGGGACAAAAAGGAGGACGGTGGGATGATGACAACAGAGAGAAAAGGCAAATGCGATGGAGGAGGGAGAGGGGGCTTCAGTAGCTTTTAGGTTAAATGAAAACGACAAAGAGGAGGAAGGTGGGACGACTACAGAGAGGAAAGGCAAATACGATGTAGGAGGGAGAGGGGGGCTTTAGTAGCTTTTAGGTTAAACGAAAATAACATCGTTTTTGTTTTATTAAAAAAGTTGAAGTCAAAACAAACAATGACATTTATCTTTCAAATTTACCAATGAAATACATTTCGTCGGTGAACACCGATACCTATTTATGTCGCCAAGCATTCCTGTCTATTTTACCAACAAGAATTTTCCATTCGTCGCTATATTCCATCAGAAAATTTACCGAGGTAATTTTCCTCCACATTTACCGATGGATATTTTTTCCGTCACAAAATGGAATTTTTCCTAACAATGTTACTAACGAAACATGATTTTTGTCGGTAATTTGCTGCGGTTTCTTTTCCATCGGTGATTACTAATTTTCTTGTAGTGCTTAAACTGTATTCTTATAATAATATTTTGTTATTAATAAATTCTTTTATAGTGAATCATATTTTGAACTATTCATTAATTAAATTAATGATTAATAATTATATATATGAATTTTTTTATTTAACAAATAATCAACAAAGTATAAGGTGTTTTTATGATTTATATGAGGTGTATTATTTGTTAATTGCGAAAATTTGTTATTAAGTAAAGACCGACCAATAATATGTTGTGAATAATTGGTGTAAATTATGAATATGTGGCTTGCCTAGGATATACTACATTTGATGGTCATAGATTGATAGGTTGTTTAGAGATGAGCGAACGATGACTAGATATCTATTCGTGGAGTAGGTACTGAGGTATCTTGAGTCTTAGAGATGTCCTGTGTTGATGGCTAGCTATTGAAATGATATCAGGATATCCTGTGTTGATAGCTAGGTATTGGAATGGTACTGGGATATCCTGAGACTTTGGGATATCCTGTGCTGATATCTAGGTACTAGAGTAGTACCGGAGTACCAAATAAGATTGAGAAATTGAGGTACCATGGGCTGATATTTATACATTTAATTATGTTTTTACTTGATGAGAGTTTATGATGAGTAGAGATAAGCCGACAAACCATTATATGTAAACCTATTAGGTTAAGCAGGGTTAGCTAATTTAGTTAATTATGAGATAAAACATAAATGGCAGTTATAAATTAATATTTGTGTTAATCATTATTTGGTAAAATTTTGAGATGTTTGTTAATTATTTGGATTAGGCTGAGTAATGTTTTGTAGTTTCGTATTATATGAATGTTTTAATCACTTGACTAAGCTTCATATTTATATTTTAAGTTATTTGATTTTAAAGATACAATCAGTTCCCCTTACTGAGTAGGTAGCTTTCCTATTGTCACTATTTCTTTTAGGAGATCAAGTGATTGCCGATAATTCTAGTATACGTGGTAGACAGAATGGAGATTAGGTGAGGCCCGTAGATTACTTGAGTAAAGTTGTGTGAATGCTTTTCTTTTTTTTATGTAACAGCTCAGGTAGTTGTGTTATATATAATACTTTTATATCTAACGAACATCCCTCTTTTGGAACTATTGAGGATTTTGGTTGTGAGTTCTACTTTCAACATGATTGCATTATCTTGATCATCTTTGATCCAGTATATGGTCCATCACAAGGTATGTTCCTAGTCATAGATAAGATCTGGGAACTTCCAAGATGCCTTGTATCATATGCCATATTGCTTTGGAGTATTCACACGATTTGGATAATTGTGAGTTAAGAATTTTAGGAAGTCACATTTAACATTTTATTATGGACTTAAACCCATTTATGAGAAATTCTAGGAAGTTTTTATCTTAAGTGAATTGTTTATGTTATTGGAAGAAAATAAAATAGTCAGTTGTTGGGTGCATGTTAGAAATATAATTTTACTCCTCAATTTGTTTAGTTGATGTCCAATTCCTTTTACGAATTGTTGAGTACGAAATTACATCTAGTGCTAGTTTACCCTGTGCTTTCCAGTTATAAATTTTAATCTATTTATTTTCCTTAAATAATGCTAATACATGTCGAAGTTCAGAATTTGTACTAATTTTCACATACGTTAAAAGAAACATTACAATGAAAACGACTGGAGTTTACAGGATTAAGTCAAGCTATTACTTTTGATGAATAGATTAAATGACTTTCTAAATTTGGTTGGTGAATCTGTTTTTTTGTAAAGAAGAAGAAGACAATATTTCTCAAGTTGTCAATACGTCAAGTGTGTCACTGAATATATAAAACTAATTAAGCTGACGTTGCACAATAGCTTAAGTTATCGTATTGAAACGGTCACGTATTAAAACGGTCACTTAATATGGTATCAGAGCCTTATGATTAAGTGGTCGTGAGTTTAAATCCTACCACAGTACCACCCACTTATTATTCAACATAAAGTAGAGTGGGTATGTATAATTTTCAAGCTCAAAGGGCTTTCATTTGAAGGGTATGTTAGTAAATATATAAAATCAATTAAATTGGCCTCACATAACAGCTTAAGCTATTGTGATAAAACGGTCACTTAACACCGAAATAATTGCAATAAAACAAAAAAAATTATAACATTACATAAGACGTGTAAAATCTTCTCTCTAATAGCAGAGTAATAAAACCATAGCATGAACGCTTGCAGGCTTCCATGATCACACCTCCACCCCGGATAATGTTTGAAGGTTCCTTTGGTCATTCCTCAAACCTCGTCCTATGCCCTAACTCCTAACAAACCCTTTTCTTATTTTCCCGAAAAATTTCTGGGTCGCAACCTTTTCCTATTTAAGGATCCGCTTGTCTCGAGTAACCAACGAATCATCACTTACCATTGTCTACACTTTCAATCATAATAGTAATACCCTCTTTTGTTTCTTTGTTTTTTTTGTCCTTCGTTTTACTTGAATTTGCATTCTTTCTTTTCATGTCGTTATCGTGAAAGCAAGCACACACTTGTCTTTGTTCTTGCTTGCTATGAAACACTGATCTGCTTTTGTTCTTCTTCTACCTTTTGGACGTGGTAAGAAATGAAAAAGGACAAATCTTTGATCTGTTGCCGCTAGATTAGAACTTCCCAGTTGGTTGGCAATTTCAGATTCCGAGGTGAAACTTATCCAAGGTGCTTGGAACGACAATTCTGCTGATAATTGAGAATCTGATGGGTGACTTCGGGGCCAAACGGCGGATTTTCAGAACCTATGCAACATTCTTGCTCAACTTTTTCTTAGCTTTTTTGGTTGTTTCGGCCGAGAGAGGATTCAGAGGTGAAGTTTCAGGAGTGAACGGAACAGAGGAAACTCTCTCTAGTTACTTCTTGAAAGCTGCAAATTTCTTATGGCAATCTGATAGGACGAGTTATGAACACGTTTGGCCGGTAAAGTTTTTTTTTTTTTTTTTGTGTCCCTATCACTTCTCTCTTAGAATTCAAGTATTGAAATCTCTTTGGTTACATCAACTTTAGTTGTTAGTTGTGGGTTGGGAGAGGGTGGAAAAGGTTATTAACGTTTGGGATGATGAGTATTTTGTGGATGTATTTGAAAAGGGGTCAAATAATCCACTTGGCTTTATTAGTGGAAAGTTTGTATTTTAACGGTCCTTTAAGGCGTAGTCAATGTTTTTCTTGCTTGTTTTTTCTCTTAGAGTTGATGTAGCTTTGCGTGCTCTATTTGCATCATGCATAAAGGACATGAAATTTGGTTGGCGAATTGTGATGGGTGCGTGCTCTATTTGCATTATGTATACAGGACATGAAATTTGATTGGCGAATTGTGTTGGGTACTTTCGTTGGATTCTTTGGAGGAGCTTTTGGGAGTGTCGGCGGAGTTGGTGGAGGTGGCATTTTTGTTCCCATGCTCAGCTTAATTATTGGGTTTGATCCTAAGTCCGCAACTGCTGTTTCTAAATGTAAGATACTGTTGTATCTTTATGCTAGAGGTTCCTTTTTTTCTGTCCGTAAGCTGATAGATAATGAAAGGAAAAGGAAAAGGGAAAAGAATTCATTGATTCAATCGTTGGATATGCAGGAAGGTATAAGGAAACGATGGTGGCTGTAAAAATATTTTAGTATTGCTACTGCATGTTGAGTGGTTTGCAGAGTAAATCACGATCACAGAAAAAAATTACTAACCAGTCAACCTCTCTAAGATAGAAAAGGCTTCTTGAAGGAGACAACTGTTTCACTGACTTGACTCCGTTCCTACCTCATTATTTTTAATATTGTGTGTTACCTGATAAAAATAGCATTGATTTTAAATCCTAATGGGAGCTTGATGCAATTTGTCGAGCTGTAGTTTTCTTCTCTAAGTGCAGTTACAAATTGTACTTAATTTTATTATATAATTAGCCACTTTGTTGCAAAGAAATGAGAAACTGAATTACTATGTTTGACGACTTCAATATCGTGTTATGACGTATTTTTATAGTGAATGCTGTAAACTGCCAGTTTGGCTAACAAGCTATTTACCATGTACTCATTGGAGTGGCAAAACGAGGCAATGAAATCATATGGAATTTGTAGTTTCATCTTCCGAAAATTGTTATGTTCTTTTACAAGATGACATGATTTATCTGACCTTTTACAAGATGACATGATTTATCTGACTATTCTGTTGTTGACAGGTATGATAACGGGTGCAGCTGCATCAACTGTTTACTGTAATCTTAAGCTAAGGCATCCTACGCTCGACATGCCCATCATTGACTATGATCTGGCTCTGCTTATCCAACCCATGCTCATGCTGGGAATTAGTATAGGTGTTGCTTTCAATGTGTTATTTGCAGATTGGATGGTGACAGTGCTACTTATTATACTCTTTGTAGGTATATACTTCAATTGCAGTTCCCTTTCTTGTCTTCTGCTCTTGCAACCATCATTGTCTAATTACCATTGAGTCATGGTTTACAGGTACCTCGACAAAGGCATTTTTTAAAGGTATTGAGACATGGAAAAAGGAAACAATAATGAAACAGGTAAACATTGTTCCATTATGTTCGAGTTTCAGGTCGTGTTTCTCATTTGTTGCACACACATTAAAGTTTCACTGGTTACATTTAGCAAGTACTTATGTAAATGAACACTACTATATCCTACATGGACATGAGCTCAAATTCTTTGGCTAATCTCATATTGACGTTTGTAGTCTGTTTTTCATGCATCTTAAAACTGAGACAATTCTGGTTGGATTTCTGCATTACACCCATTGGCAAGAAAGATTAATCAGTTTTCATTTTTTATCCATTTTAGGAGTCTGCTAGACATTCAAAGTCGAATGGTGAGTTGATTGTATATTCCTTTGATACTATAGAAGATCATAAGATGATTATCATTCTCTGGAACTTAACGATTTCAATATTGTGTCAGAGAATGCTCAAGTGGAATACAAACCTCTTCCCAGTGGTCCCAGCAGTGACCCTCAAAAAGAAAATAAAGAACCAGAGGTAAATATACTCCATTGGCTAAAGTCTTCTACGCAGGCATCTCAAAGCTAAAGTAGTATGATTATTGCAGGTCAGTGTCCTTGAAAATGTTTGTTGGAAAGAACTTGGGATGCTTGTTCTTGTGTGGGTTGTATTCCTTGCACTGCAGATAGCAAAGGTTTAGCCTATTCAGTTTTGTCTGACATTCATTCTGCCACTTCTCTTAACTTATGCCATGTCCATTGCCACTGATAGTAAGTGTTAAATTTGTCAACAGAATCATACAGTCACTTGTTCACCATCATATTGGGTATTAAACTTGTTACAGGTATGTTCCCAACAGTAATGATCTCTATCACATGTTCTATTTGTGTCACTTGCACTCATTTGAGTTTGTATTCATGCATGTTTAGAGCTAGAAGCGATGCTATGATATCTGATTAGTGTTGGAATGAGTTTTGACTTTTAGCATGGTAATTCCTTGATGTTGTATTCCATGTTTGACAGATCCCAGTTTCTGTTGGGGTATCTCTTTATGAGGCAGTAAGCCTGTATAAGGGACAGAGAGTAATTGCATCCAAGGGAGACCAGGGAACAGATTTCAAAGTGCTTCAGCTTGCTATTTATTGCAGCTTTGGCGTAATATCTGGAATAGTTGGTGGGCTGCTTGGGCTAGGTGGAGGATTCATCATGGGTCCACTATTTTTGGAGTTGGGAGTCCCTCCTCAAGTGAGTCAAATTTTGTTTGATTTTTGGTCAAGAAAAAGAAACAAAAAGGAAACAGATTGTGATATAGTTCGTTACATGATAATCAGTCCCTAGCTTAGAATTTATTGATTAATTCCCTTGTTTAGTATTTCTAAGGGATGGAATCAGCTTGTGCCAGGGTTCAAATTGTGACTCAATTCAGAGTAGCTCAAAGAATGAATAGGGGAATGGAAACTAGTGACGGGAGGACACAATGCTCACGGTCCCTGAGAAGTTTGGAGAAGTTAAAACGAGACTTCTCAAAAGTGGAATTAATATGGGTCTCAGAAACTACTGCTTTGGTTTTCAAGTTCAAGTCTTAGCATTTGCTGCATAACCTTTATGTGAATTAATTACTCATGAAAAGTTATAGATGCCTACATTTTAAACTTTTTCTTTACCATAAAAACATAATCAACTTCTTGTAACTTTTCCTGATTTTGTAGATATTCATGTAAACTTCATCCAACAAGTAAACAATGTAGGGTCCTGTATATGACACATTCACAAAGCCCTAAACTAGTTAGACCTTATGATACTATTATCTTATGAATGGAAGAGGGACACTTAAACATTCCAGTTGAAGATAAAATTAACCTTCTTATGCCATTAAATATGGATTTAAGAAGTCTGGCATCAAATGTTTTGTGATTTTTTGTGCAGGTCTCAAGTGCAACAGCCACTTTTGCGATGACATTCTCCTCGTCCATGTCTGTTGTAGAATATTACCTTCTAAAACGTTTTCCAGTCCCTTATGGTATGTCATTTGTCAACAACGCTGACAAACTGTTGTTATTTCGTTCTTTTAAAAGTGTAAATCTGAAGGCTGCCAATTATGCAAGAAAAGAACCTTGAATTTAGGATTGAGTGGATGGATATATTGTGTAATTATATGAACTTACATACTGAATTGTGCTTTGACAGCTCTGTATTTTGTGGCTGTGGCTGCAATTGCTGCTTTTATTGGTCAGCGTGTTGTGAGAAGGTTAATCATTATTCTTGGAAGGGCATCGCTCATCATCTTCATCCTGGCTTTCACTATATTCGTTAGTGCAATTTCACTAGGTGAGAATTGATTCTCCACCCATGTCATATGTTCCTAATAATTTACAGCTCATCATTCTTAAAAAAAATCTGCTTTGTTTGGTAGGTGGTGTTGGCATATCAAACATCATTTGGAAGATTGATCGTCATGAATATATGGGATTCGAGAACCTCTGCAATTATGATGCATAGAGTTAAATTTCCTTTAACCAAGAAGTTCCTTTTTCATTTTGAATTCCCTTATTAAGAATTAAGATCCCCTGTCAAATCTTGATGAGGCCTCAAAATGAGCGTCTTGCGTTTGTACCAATTCCTAGGCTTGGTGAAGGTGGTTTGAAAGCAGCTGTGAGTTTTGGTTGTTTAGAGAATGCTTCTTTAATCGGTTTATGTATAAATCAGCAGCACTGGCTAGTCAATTTTAAGTTGGAACTTAGTGCACTGATTAAGTATTGGAGCCTGGTCTTTTATTAGCCAGAGTGAGCTTCTGAACTGTTCGATTGGTTTTTTCCATAGGAAGTACTCATAGCTTATGGCTCCGATTGGTTACACTCCAAGTTTCCAATCAGCTGGCTGACTCGTCAAACAGCTAATAAAGTTATTTGGATAACAGCTTTTTCATTAGCTGATTGAAGATAAACCACTAAAGATGAACAAGTTGCTTGTAAGTAGCGTTTGAGGTAGTCAATTGATTACCTCAAACCTATATGCCAAATTTGCCCTTAACATGGATGAACACAAGGACACAAATTCTTCTGTTAGTGTTGCTTCGGAATCTTCCAAGACACTGAATGCTAGCCAAGATGTAGCTAAGGTTGTTGATAGTGAGAAAACCCAAATTGTTCGGTCTAAGGTTCAATTGGAGGAGTCGGTACGAGAAGATGGTGAGGTCAGCGAAGGAGGGTGTTGTAATGGTGGAGATATAATGGTTGGGGTTATGGGGTTAGAAGTTTATGTTGATGGTGTTTGTTTACGCAAATTCAACGATGGAAGTGGGGGCAATTCCAATAGGGAAGCAGTGAATCAGGGTGATGGCTGATGGGTCGACCAAGATGTGTTCAAAAATAGAGCTGAAAGATTTAGATGGTGGGAGTGGTGTATTCGGTGAAGTGGGTCGAGACGGGATCAAAAATGCAGGAGCTAAGTCGCCCAATTTGGGAGCTTATTTTCTTGGAGGCTCTTCCAGGGTTGATGAATCTAAAGAAAGTGGTGATTTGGTTGGTGATGCATGGGTTGGAGGATTGATTGATGATAGTATTGGCGGAGGTGATGATATTGATGATAAAAGTTCGCAGAAGGTTGAGATTGAAAATAGTGAAACGCAGCCCGTCAG
>JANIHZ010000001.1:35873225-35884030 GCA_027478365.1 Erythroxylum rufum
CTAAATTTAAAAAATATTAAATTATATAGAATTTTTAAAAATGTATCCTATTATTAAATTTTCAAGTTTTAAACTTTTTAACTTGAGCAGTTTTAGGATTCGAAAAAAAGATTTTCTTTGTAAATAAATTGTCCAAAGTTGGTAATGGGAGTTCCTTATAAGATTCTCCGAATCATACGTTTGAATCAAATCAATTAGGTCACTTGAAATCATTTTTGGAACATCGAATGCATGATATTTGAGCAACTTGCTTTGAGATTTATAGAATAAGCATAATACTGAAACAAATTCACAATTTACACAACGGGATCAAATTAAAACCTCTAAAATGACCCAGAATCGTACAAGCAAGTTTAATAAGATTCCCTGGACTCCAGCGCCTACCGAGATGGCTATCCTTTTAATTAGTTCCAGGCTTTGTTGCAAGACCTAACCGATACAGACAACGTCACAACACTAAAGAAACAAATCTCAAAAGACCCGACTCCTTTTCATTTATTCTCTAGGCGTCGCTACTGCTGAACTACCTGGTGTATCTGATGCTGCATCATATGCACGTTTACGAGAGAACATGACCGAACCATCTCGCCGGCTAGAGGGATCACAGGGAGGCTATCACAGTTGCATATCTCAATCATGAATCCATCAGGATCGTGGAAGAACAATTGATCTACATGGATTCCACCTTCCTCCACCGTTGCTCGTTTGTACAGAATTCCCATTTCCTTGAGTTTCTTCTCCACTGCTCCCATGCTCTCACACTGACAAGTAATCCAGAGAATAGAAACAGATTTTCAATTACGAGTTCAACACAAGATTTACCGTTGTTTTTCTAGGATCATTCAGCTAAATTTCCCATTTGACATGTGCATAGAGGTGACCAGCCAAGAAGGTCGCTAAATTTTATTTTGTCATCCACAGATGCCAGAGACTGTGGTCATTCCCTCTCTTTTAGGTTTCAGACAGGGACCGTACTGAGTGCCTGCTTCGGGGTTAAAGGCTATCTTTTGCCTAAAGAATGGAAAATGAGAGGAACCACAGAACCGCCAAACTTATCCACACTATGTTATGACTTCAAAAAGCGACAAGTTTGGTGTCACATTAGCCAGTTAAATCAAAAAAGTTTCTGAAAAGTAATGAACCCAATTAACAGAAATCTTTCTCATCAGATTGATAACAAGTTATTTAAGCTCGTTACAAAAAAACTCAACTTCAGTTAGGTACAAAGCTTTTCTTTGATTGCTCAACTTAGTTATGGATCAAAGTAAAAAATGATGAAAGGTTGGCAACTTGGGTGCATATGCACCCGAAGGTTTGCTTCCAAGACATTCACGTTTTTCGCTTAATCTCTATCGGGCCGAAGTTGCATAACCAAAAGACGTGAGTTTGTTTTTTAGATTTCAATCCTAGTAAGGAATTCAGCATTATCAACAACCTTGTTGCTGCTTACAAGGGCCGGTGAATCAGAGAAGGCCATGAAATTGTCCTCCAAAGAATCCATGATTATCCAGAACACCATAAAGAATCACCAAGTAGAGATAAATACCAAAACTGACAAAGCAACCGCGCACAGAAATTTAGTTACCTGGAAGGAGATGTGATTATCCTTGGGATTGATTTCCCTTTTCTTTGGCAAGCTTTCCGGGTCTTCAGCTTGCAATAGATGAATTCCAATTCCATACCCAAATAACCTACACAGAACATTGACAGAATACACAGCCTCAATATCAAATTCATCACAGATCTCTATTTCATGTTAAACAAATATAAAAAGAGCTGAACTTTATTATCGTTGGTTAAAGCAGTGGAATCAAGGTTCAAAATTTGATCGAAACTCATTGAAATCCATCACATATTTCCAGTGATATGATTTAATATGGAGTAGCGGAAGTACCATGCCCCATCAAAATCGAACGAGCAAGGCCTCCTAATTGGGAAAAACCCAAGTGTGTTCTGGTAGAAATTAATCGATTCCTCCACTGATCTACACACAAGTGATATGTGATTCAAAGACTTGAGATACAGAGGATTCGCAGAATTTTCCTGCATCTTATAGGGATAGAATTAAAGAAAAAAACAAAAGACTACCGTGTCTCAACCAAAACCAAGTGGTTCGAAGGAATACACAAAGAAGGAGGAAACAGAAAACGATCAGAGAGACAATGTCGGTGAGCTAGTCAAGGAACTCCAACCAATTGCATCTTAACGTAAGGAACCAAAGTCTCATTTATAGAAGTGATCAAAAGCTATCTTTCTGAGTTCTAATGTTACTTGCAAACTTAATCGAAGCTAAGGATATCCCATGGAACGTGTCAGGTAGCGATGACTAGGACACGTAGATTCCACGTGCATTCATTTATTCTCTCCACCTGCAACGACTTCCCTTGTCACCGACACATAAGCTCCACATTTAAAATGCTTGCAATTGTAATGTCGTTTCGGATTGTGCATTACTACATTTGTTCACATGCCATACATAGTAGCAGTGCTTTAAAGACATGGAAGATGGACCTGACAGGGATTGCATCTACTGTAGATTTTCCATCCGGTTGAAATTCATCGTCAAATTTCAGTTTCAAGGTTAATTTGATTCAGTCAACATGATTTCCTATTTGAATATATAAAAATTATAACATAAAAAATTCAAATGAGTTAGTTCAAATATTAATTAGGATTAAACTCTTTTCTAAAAATAAAATCTTTAAATACATCACGTTAATATGAAAACGTTACAAAACTTGACAAGTGTGAAATAATACCGAAATCGAGGCAAGGGGATTGGGAGGCGCCGCTTTATAAGGTGCGTATGGTACCATTCATGGTCCATCCATGTCTACCCAAGTTTTGTGTTGTCTCTGTTATGCATAGGCTACCCGTAATTGGCTTAACTGGACACGAAGTTATACCAAATATGGTGGCTTTCATCAGCAAATATGTTTCGACAGATACGCATCAGGATCTATAAATATCTCACCAGAGAAAAGATTTGCAGCAGTAGACAAGTTGAGGGGTAAATAAATCTCACTCTTACCGCGGATATCAAGTATTGGCTGGCTTTCATTAGTGCATGGAAAGAAGGAAAAAAAAAAAAAAGATTCATTTATAAGTCATATATTTGTTGGGATCATAAGCAGATAACAATCTATTGAAAAACATGAGTAAGAGTAATTCCCCAGCTCCGGGTTAAACTCATTTTAGGGGATTTGTAGCATGAGATTATGATTGTAATGGCTTATACTTAGTGAACAAGATAATACAAAAAAGTTAATAGAACAACTAAAGTTTGCAAATATTATTTGGAAACCACACAACACAATCATAGCTTGATGAATCACGTATTTGTAAAGTGCTCGTAGCTTAGTGTTGGTTGAGGTACCTTTAGCATAATTGTATACAACTGTTTTATACCTTGGGAAATAGAAACAAATAATCTTGGAAGTATCTGTATAACATGTAGTGTTTTGGCTGACTGTTTGCAGATGTGACCCACTCTTCAATAAAGACCCATTTCTACAGCTTTTGCTGGCCTGTTTTTGCCTGTGAGTGGACAGAAATCGAATTTTTTTTAATATGCTAATTGGGTTGCTCAGTGTCTTATGTCTACACGAGCAACCCAATTACAATTACATTCTTTTTTTCCTTCCCTTTAGCAAAGATTTAAGTTTCATACAAGGTTTTAAATTTTCGTTGGTCAAATTAGGATACGCCCATATCATCATCCTGTAATTACAATTTTAATAATAATTTATATATATAACTGTACCTTAATTTGTAATCGGTAATTTTTAATTTTTAATTTCTTCACATACTCTCATAAACTATGCCTTTTCACAATCAGACACCTTTAGTTTGGCATAGATATTTATTGAGTTAATCATTAGGACATTTTATTGGAGACAAAAGAAATATGTATACTTGCTGTATAACGAGTCAGCTTGAGAACGACCTCTTACCTGACCTTTGTAAATCGTCCAATACACAAAGAAGATGACCCTTGATAGATATTAAAATATTTTCCATGAGCAATCCGGGGGTCGATTACTTATATTTTCTTAATCTGATGAAGCAAAACCGTGGGCTATACATATCATAATTTACATCAAGTGGCTTTTGGTGGTGCTTCGTCTAATCGTCTCCTATACTTATTGCTGTCTTGCTCTTAACATTTTTGTAAGGTAGATCTTAAAGCATGAAGAAACATGTAGCATCAAATAGTTAAAAGTAATTTGTTCTCAACTTTTGATTTGATAATAAATTTGGAAGTTTCAAATTTTTTCTATATAAAATGTTAGGTAGTTTTATATGTTTCTCATCTTGGATAAAACATTGAGTTCAACATGTGTATTAATTTTTTGAGTAAATCTAAATTATAATGAAATGATTCAATTTTATTTTATTTAATTTTATAATATTAATTAAAAATTATTAATCAAATTATCAAATTTTATAAGAAAGATGACTCGCTATTAATTTCATATTTAATGATGTTAATGTGACAAATCACATTAAAAGAACCATTTAACAAATATTACTCAAGTAACAAATACGTGATGTAGCAAATAATTTGTAAAAGAAGAAATATTTGTTTGTGCATTCTGATTTTTTTTTGGGGTATGAAGTCTGTTAGAAGAGAGTGATTTATGTCCACTAATTAGTCATTACTGTATTGTTTTTCTTTTCCTTGTTATCCAGTTAGTAACTTGCAATTTATCTCTTTCTTTTATAAAATACGATCTTTTTTATTTGGGTTAATAATCATTAATTTAATTTTAATTTTGATTTCTAATTCTTAGATTTTTTATTTTATGAATCTATTGTTGTTCTTTGCTTAGCTATAGATTTGTCTTTTATTTTATGTTGCATTAATCTATTAGAATCAGATTGGAGTTCAACTTGATTCGATCAAATTTTGGACTGATTTTGATTTTTTAAAAATTTCTAGGATTTAAACCAAGTTTGGACTTAAGTTGTATGGCCCAACTCAACTCAGAGTTTGAACATCTCAAAAATAATGTTCCAACAATGTTGTTCGTTAATAGACGAAAAGCCATCATTTTTTAACATGATAATAATCAAGATTGGGCTAAACTCAAAATCTTAAAATTCAATTGGGATCAAGATTAAACCACGAGTCTTGAGTTTGTTTAGGTTTCACATCAGACTTGATCATGACCTAATATCACTTGATCATGACCTAATATCATCCCTGATCAAGTCCTAATATCATCCCTACTTGGTTTATATTTTCCCACTATAAGTGCAATGTTCTTAGCCTGTCAAGATAGCTCGATATTTCTTTTCTTAGTTCTTGAAAAATGTAGTACACCACCCTGCCCACCTGACTTAAAGCTTGAACATCTCAACAACAATGTTCCAATAATGTTGTTCGCTAATAGATAAAAGACGCCATTTTATGACACAACAACAATCAAGATCGAGCCAAAATTAAAATCTTAAAAATCCAATCAGGATCAAGATTAAACTGTGAGCCTTCAGTTTGCTTAGGTTTCATATCAGACTCATTCCTTTCCAAACTTGACCTGATATCATCCTTAATTGGCTATATTTTCCATTATAAGTGGAATGTTCTTAGCCTATTAAGGTAGCTCGATATTTCTTTTCTTAGTTTTGGGTGGCTTTAAAAATCGATCTATCTTGACAATTGTAGTACAACCCCTTCACTGTACCACCTACACTAATTTAAAGAGCTTGGAAAGTCTCTTGTCTCCTTCATCCTTATATCATTCATGACAATTGTTTAAAAGTATCAAGCTTGACAACATGGAAAATTCTAAGTAACAAATATTTGTTGGGACTCTAGGCAATAACACCCATAACAAATTACTCACACGATAAAAATGATTGAAAAATAAATTAGATATAGGATTTAATATGAAAAACCCTCAAGTGTAAATGTAAAAATCATAGGACATCGATAATAAATCCAATAAATCCAAAAATAATAAGATATAAGTGTTAAGGTTTCGACTTCAGAATACTTCATAATACAACCACAACTTAAACTAACTGCTTTAGTTCTCTTTTAAGCTCTCTGAAAAACTTCTAGGAATGAATATAAATTGACACACACACACACACACACACACACACACACACGCACACGCACACGTACACACACACACACACCAATACCACTCAAACTAATCCTAGAAATCAAACTTTAATAAAACTGTATTTGAATAATGCTATTTGGACATTAAAACCCTTCTTTCATCATATGTTTCTATCGCATGCAACTTCTACCTCATATACAACCTTTTAAATATGAAAAGATAAGATGTCATGTATGGTGACTACATCCAATTTTTAAGCTTCAAAAATCAACATTGCTTTGAGACTCGATTGCAGTGGTTCACATAGTTGACAAACATGACCAAGACATCTACATACGCGGTTGTGTTTGACTCCACATAGGCATGTCTATCCTTAAGCATCTTCTTTCAATTCATAGAAAGTTTTAGAAGCTAAAACATTCATCCATATGACTGTTTCCATCAGTGGTATAGGCGTATGCAAGCTATACATAGGCGTGTGCTCTAAAAATATCCTCAATTAGTGATATAAGACAAGAAAGCATCTATGGCTAAACTTATAACAATCTCCTTTTTCATCCCATTTCAGAGGCGAAATCAATCACCCTATTGATCACTTAAAAACCATCTCGACAATCATACTATAGAGCTCAAGCTTATTCCCAGGAACTACCTTGGTCAACATATTGGCACCATTGATGTCCAATGAATCCATCTCTTCTTACATTGCTTTAAGCCAAAAGTCTTTGTCTTTGAGTGACGGAACTTCTTGAAGATTCTCTAATTCCTTTTCAATAGTAACTAGCAGATATTCTAAACTTAGATATCCATTCAAAGACTTTTTTACTCTAATTCATCTTTGAAGTTGGATATCTTCCAATGCTTGAGCAAGTTGCTCCTCCTACTCATGATGCTCACAAACTGCTTCTCCATCATCCATAAGATGTGGCTAATGTGGATTTTCTCTATAATATTGCACCTGATCATCATCATCATGGGCTAACTCATGTCCTTCACTTGCTTCACTTTTAGGTTGATCAATTATAGTAGGAGTACGTGTAGGATCTGTAGCACTAAAAGACAAACTGTTTGTAGTAGTCTTGTCTTTTTTGATGAGATATGCACCCATCTCATGCTTACATAAGACTATGTCTTTAATTTGGACAAAGTTATGCTTTTTTTATTATAGAGCCTATAACCGAACTCCTTATCACCATATCCAATGAATATATAATGAGTTTTTGAATCCACCTCGAATCTCTACTCCTTTGGCACATTTTTAAATGCTTTGCATCTGAACACCTTTAGATGTATAAAAGTTAGATCTTTCTCTTTACACACTCTCTCAAAAATATCAAGATCCAATAGAACTAAAGTAGTTAACCAAATATATTATGGTTCGAAAAACCTCACCTAAAAGGACTTTGATAGGTTGGACATTTGGAGCATACATTGATCCTTCTTTATAATGGTT
Organism: Erythroxylum rufum; assembly: GCA_027478365.1. NCBI lineage: Eukaryota > Viridiplantae > Streptophyta > Magnoliopsida > Malpighiales > Erythroxylaceae > Erythroxylum > Erythroxylum rufum. The sequence continues at coordinate 35,880,753 of JANIHZ010000001.1, forward strand.
CTATCAATCTTTCGGTAATACCACTGTGTTATGGGGTACCTAGTTCTATCTCCTCATGTCTTATTCCAAGTCTCATATAATACTCCTTAAACTCATTAAAGGTGTACTCGCCTCTATTATCGATTTAGAGACACTTCAAATTTTTGTTTATCTCCTTTCGCCTATATTATCAATTTAGAGACACTTCAAATTTCTGTCTATCTCCTTTTCATTATAGCATGAGATCTCCTAAATGTCTTAAACAAATAACTTTTTTTAGTATAAAGACCCAAGTCTTATGTGTAGCATCATCAACAAAATTAACAAAGTATTTGTTGCCACCCAAGGACTCCACCTTCATAGTACTATATACATCGAATTTCACTAGCTCCAACTTAGTCTTCATTCTAGTATACTTTTTATGAAAAGGCACTCGATGTTGCTTTCTACCTAAGAAATGATTACAAGGGTTAAGAGAAATAATAGTCTTTATAATGATAAGTGATTTGGCATTTAGTAACTTTATCGCCTCCTCACTAACCTGTCCAAGTCTTTAGTGCCACAAATATAAAGATTTGTTCCCTTCAATTGCAAGTAGTTCTTTATCATACACATTTAGTTATGCCGTTTATAGTGTGTAACACAATCCAACACTAGCAATTATCAATGCTCTTTTCAAATAGTTTCCATTTTCCATCCTCAAATGTGCGCTGATATCCTTCTTAGTCAAGCAATGGTAGATATTAAATTAAGGCACAAGTTAAGAATATGTCATACATCTCTTAAGGTCAACATGCACCCAATATCAATATGAAGTTAGATGTCACCCATGCTGATGAAGATAATAGAGCTTTGTTTTCTCATCTTCACACTTTTAAAATCACCACTTCTGGAACTGGTGAAGTATTCCCTTTTTAGAATATAATGATAGGAAGCCCCTATATTAACAAGTCACTTGGAATCTGAGTGACTAATATGAAGACACTTATTGGTTGCACAAACCAATGACACCTCGTCATCTGTGCTTAAAGTTATTGCTATAATGTTATTCTTGTCTCCATCTTTTTGGTTTTCCTACTTCTTCTGGTATCTTTTCCACTTGCAACAAAAATTCTTTATATGACTAGGTTTAGTCTAATAATTACATGTTTTAGACTCCTTGTCATCTCTAGACTTAAACTCGTTCTTAGATTCCCCTTGCTTTTTGAAAACTCTACTTTTATATCTTCCTCTATTCTCTACCATAGGAGCATATATGTTGTTGAAATTGATCTCCCTCCTCCTAAAATCTTTATCAAACATGTCCCTTTAATCACATCCAAAGAAAGCACATCATCTAGAGCAAAATTCTTGATAGTCATAACTAAAGTTCCCCATATAGAGATCCTCTAGTGTCTTCCATAGCTTGAAAAAATTCTTCTTTGTGGGTATATAATTGAATATACCGATATCAATCACTATGTAATATTTCCTAAGGATTTCCACTTCATATTTTCCCACGATTTGTTTTCATCTTCTCAAATTTAAATGGGACATTATCTGTATCCTTCTGTCCATGTTGATTGAATTATAGAGATCCTTGTAATATAAGACATCTTTCATCATAGGTATCCATATTAAGTAGTTGGTTAATGTCAACTTCACCATAGAACTATTGTCACATTCCAAAAGGCTCTGATACTAGTTATTGGGACTTTATGTGGTAATACCCACAAGATTGATAAGATCACTTAACTAATAAAAAATGACTCAAACAGTATAGAAAAATCAAAGATAAATTGGACATATGATTTAACATGGAAAACCCTCTAGTGTAGAGGTAAAAATAAGGGACAAATGATAATAAATCTACTAAATCCAAAAATAGCATGACATTATCGTTATGGTTTTGAGTTGCAAAAACCTCACAAAACTACCACAACTTAGACTAGCTCTTTTAGTTCTCTCTTAAGATCTCTCAAAAACTTCTAAGATTGAGTACAAATTGATATACATATATATACATAACAATATTACTCTAACTAATACTAGAAATCAAACTTTAATAAAATTGCGATTAAAAATGCTATTTAAAGTCTAAAAATTTTCATTCATCATGTGTTTATGTCTCATGCAACTTCTACCTCTTTTCTAGCCTTTTAAATATGAAAAGATAAGATGTTTAAACCAGATATGTTCTCAAGCATAGTTATGTGTAGTGATTGTGTCTGACTTCTAAGTTTCAAAACTTGATGTTGCTTTGATATATGGTTCCAGTGACTTATATGATGGGAGGTCAAGGCCATTGATGTGAGCAGGAGTAAGGATCATCATGGAGATGGCGTACGTAACGGAGGTGAGCTTGTCATTCCAATTGAGCCTATGTCCAGAGCTAGGACCGAGAAACTCAAAGAGGTCCTCTATGTGCATGTGGGCCAATTTGTGGACAGGATGGAGTGCACCAAGCCTATTGGAGGAGAGTTATTTGAATCACAGCCCAAATTGATTTATTTACCTCAAATCCTTGGATTAGACTCACTTAGGACTTGAAGATCAGAGTTATTGGGCTGCGTATCATCAATTAAGCCCAAGAGGAGAGACGCACCTATGCTCAAACTTGGGAGCGTGTTGGACCAGGCCGAAACGTGTTTTTATTATTCTATTTTAGAATTGTTTTTAGTTATATTTATTTTGGGCTTCCATGTTTTATTTAAGCCTAAGTCTTTTATTATTTAACCTAGGTATAAATACTTATGTTTTAGGGTTTTTGGGGAACAACTTTGAGATCATAATTGCTTGAGTGTCGTCGGCTTCAATAGGGAGAAACATCATTCTCTTGTTCTTTTTACTTTTCAAACCATCTTTCACTTATCAATTGCTTTCTCAATTGTGGCGTATCGATTATTCGTTTCTTTTGGTTTTATTTTGATCATCGGGATTGCTTGGAATAAGTTTCTAAGAGGTGTCGTAGAAATCAAATATTACGTATCCTTATTTTCTTAATTGTTGAATTTGAAATTTCCATCCTTCTTAATTCCTCAAGGTCGAAAATACACCAAACAAAAACATCCATAAAAAACACCATCAAATCGACGTCAATCCTTCCGCGAGGCACATTATTTTGGTATCAGAACCTTGGTTTGGAGGAGGATTCTTATTTAACTCCATCAAAATTCAAAAAACCGCCACCTATCACCATCCAATTATCGTCGGATCATCAATTTAGGTGTGAATTAACTTTTGACCTAGGATTTCAATCTTTCTTCTTGCTTTTATTTTAGTTAGGGTTTTCAATTATTTGTTGAAAACTTTCAGCTTAT
>JANIHZ010000001.1:36043745-36057345 GCA_027478365.1 Erythroxylum rufum
AAAAACTTAAACTAAATCTTTAAGAGATAAGTATTAAATATATAAAAGTTTTAGGTTTATTGTGAGAGGAAAATTTTAAAAGAACTAAGAGAATATATGTATTCTAATATACTCAAGATTTCCATTGCAAGTTTTATTTTCGGTAAATTATAGTGATATGAAATTATAGTAATGTCATATCGTTCTTAAGTACTTCTTTTCAATTTTTCTTTGACCTTCATTTTTTTTATATAGTTTATAAGTATAATTTTCTTACTAAAAATATCTTCTTTTAACATATATGCAAATTACTTTAATTTTATCTCTCTTATTTTTCAATAATATTAACCGTTTGCTTAATAGGAAAAGCATAATATTGGTCCATAAAGTCTCCCATGGGTAATTAAAAATTCATTTCTGTACTGATCTTATGATCCAATTCCACTTGTGATTCTACAATTCCTAACATTCTCATTTGTGTACCGAGTCCCGTTGACTTTCATTTCATCTTGTTCACGTAGATGATGCGCTGAAGTGTGAGCTTCTTGAGACAAAATGTTATTTATTTTGCGAAATAAGATTAAGTAAATTAAAATTGTTCTTATTTTAAATCTTACTGAAATATTGAACAGCTTTGACTTTCTTGCTTCATGAAGTTGCATAACTTCTTGTAAATAATTCTGTTGTTCTCCCTTTTAGCTCATTGAAGGTTTTTCCTTGCAGCTCGTGGAAAACATTCAGGAAACAGTTGGTGTTGGAAGTGGGGTTAGTAAAATCTATGCAACAATAGATCTGGAAAAGGCTAGGGTTGGGAGAACTAGAATACTTGAAAATGAGCGTACAAACCCCAGGTGGTATGAGTCATTTCACATTTACTGTGCTCATTTGGCTTCCAATGTCGTATTCACTGTCAAGGATGATAACCCTATCGGCGCAACTTTACTTGGAAGAGGGTATATCCCTGTTGAAGAAGTTTTGGGTGGAGAAGAAATAGATAGATGGGTTGAGATATTAGACGAGGACAAAAACCCCATTCATGGGGGCTCTAAAATCCATGTGAAGTTACAGTTCTTCGATGTTACAAAAGACCGTAATTTTGGTCGGGGTATTAGAAGTCCAAAATTTCCGGGGATACCTTACACATTCTATTCACAGAGACAGGGATGTAAGGTTTATCTGTACCAAGATGCTCATATCCCGGATAAATTTATTCCAAAGATCCCTCTCGATGGGGGAAAGTTTTATGAGCCCCATAGATGCTGGGAAGATGTATTTGATGCAATCACAAATGCAAAACACTTGATTTACATCACTGGCTGGTCTGTTTACACTGAAATAACCTTGATAAGAGATTCTAGGAGGCCAAAGCCCGGAGGAGATATCACTCTTGGTGAGCTTCTTAAGAAGAAAGCAAGTGAAGGAGTTAGGGTTCTTATGCTTGTTTGGGATGATAGAACCTCTGTTGGATTACTGAAAAAGGATGGACTGATGGCCACCCATGATGAAGAAACTGAACAGTATTTTCGAAACACAGATGTGCACTGTGTCTTGTGCCCTCGAAATCCTGATGATGGTGGAAGCATAGTTCAGGATCTGCAGATCTCTACCATGTTTACTCATCATCAGAAAATTGTGGTAGTTGACAGTCCTTTACCTACTGGAGATTCAGAAAGGAGAAGAATTGTCAGTTTTATTGGGGGTATTGATCTGTGTGATGGTAGATATGATACTCCCTTCCATTCCCTATTCAGGACACTGGACACTGCACACCATGATGATTTTCATCAGCCCAACTTTACTGGTGCTGCAATCACGAAAGGTGGACCAAGAGAACCTTGGCATGACATCCACTCCAGGCTTGAAGGACCTATTGCTTGGGATGTCTTGTTTAACTTCGAGCAGAGATGGAAAAAACAAGGTGGTAAAGATCTACTTGTTAAGCTGAGAGAGCTAGAAAATATCATCATTCCCCCATCTCCGGTTATGTATCCTGATGATCGTGAGACATGGAATGTTCAGTTGTTTAGATCCATTGATGGTGGTGCTGCATTTGGTTTCCCCGAGACACCTGAAGATGCTGCTAGAGCGGGGCTCGTCAGTGGGAAGGATAATATTATAGACCGAAGCATTCAAGATGCTTATATTAATGCAATTCGACGGGCAAAGAATTATATCTACATTGAAAACCAATATTTTCTTGGAAGTTCTTTTGCCTGGGATGCTGATGGTGTTAAGCCTGAGGAGGTTAATGCTTTGCATTTAATTCCAAAGGAGCTTTCACTTAAGATAGTTAGCAAGATTGAGGCAGGGGAGAGATTCACAGTTTATGTTGTTGTCCCAATGTGGCCTGAAGGAATCCCAGAAAGTGGATCAGTTCAGGCAATATTAGATTGGCAGAAGAGGACAATGGACATGATGTATAAAGATGTTGTGCAGGCCCTTGAAGTTAAGGGAATCGAGGATGATCCTCGAAACTACCTGACATTCTTTTGCCTTGGGAACCGTGAGGTGAAGAGGCATGGAGAATATGAGCCATCGGAAAAGCCAGAGCCTGATTCTGATTATATTAGAGCTCAGGAGGCTCGTCGTTTCATGATTTATGTTCATGCAAAGATGATGATTGGTAAGTGGCTGCATTGATTTATCTTGCTAACTGCTAACTTATAAATGAATATAAGCTCATTGACCAGCCATTGGTCTATGGCCTCAACCTTAATTAACGTCCTTCAATTAGCAGAGTGATATCCGTTGGTTATTGTTGAATGTGTGAATGTGTCTCTTGTAATGAGTATACACTACAAACCTCTTGCATTTAAATTTGCTTTAGTTGAAGATATTCTGTCAACCTTTAGGCTTTTATTGGGCGTCCAATTACATATGTGAAATTACCTCATTTCCGGATACCAGAAGTTAGTATTATATACAATTCTTGTTCTTTCGGACTTGTGTCAATTATACCCTTTGTTGTTTTCTTGTCGTCAATTTAGTTAATTGATCTCATGGATTTCGTGAATGTGACATCTGCAGTTGATGACGAATACATAGTTGTTGGGTCTGCTAACATTAATCAGAGATCAATGGATGGAGCACGTGATTCTGAAATAGCCATGGGAGCGTACCAACCATTTCACTTGGCAGCCAGGCAGCCAGCAAGAGGGCAAGTCCATGGTTTCCGTATGGCATTATGGTATGAACACCTTGGTATGCTTGATGATACCTTCCTTAGTCCAGAAAGCGAAGAATGCGTCAGGAAAGTGAACCAAATTGCTGATAAATACTGGGATCTGTTTTCAAGTGAGACCCTAGAGCATGATATACCGGGTCATTTACTGCGCTACCCTATTGCAGTCACCAACAAAGGAGTGGTAACAGAGCTGCCTGGAACTCAATTCATTCCAGATACTAAAGCTCGTGTTCTAGGAACCAAGTCTGATTACCTTCCACCTATCCTTACAACTTAAAGGGAAATCAGACTCTGTCCACAAAAGAATAACTACACTTCCTTCTTCCTCCTTGGTTTATGAAACACCAGATTAGCAAAGAATAAATAATGCATTGCCTAATAGCCCACTAAGTTGGTTTATTTTTGTTTTTTTAAGGTTCTTCCGGGGTGTTTAGCTCAGGATTTACAAAGATGTGTCATAATGCTTTGAAAAAATGAACCAAAGCTTGGAGGTTCCAGTTGCCGGAGACAAAAATAACTGTCTAATGGAAGATAAAGGTAAGAATTTAGTTGTCTTGTGTATTGAAAACTTCTACCATTCATTAATTTCAAACAACCAGAAAAAAAGAAGAAGATATATATACACTAGACAAAACAGAAAACACTAAAAGAAAATATAACTACCTAACTACCATAACAACCGATTAACTGATCAACTTGGAGTTGCATAGAAGAATAATTTTTCAATGCATTTATGCTAGTGAGTAATATCTAATGCTGATTGTTCCAAACTCACCAATATTTGTTTGTTTGAATTTCTTTCTTGTTTTTCCTTTGTGTGAGTACCATTACCAAATGATCAATATTTGTTTGTTTGAATTTCTTTCCTGTTTTTCCTTTGTGTGAGTACCATTACCAAATGATAGCTTGTGTGAAACGTTGAGTTCCTCAGCAATAACGATCCCTTACAGACAGTGCAAAAATAAGGCAAAATGAACAGTTTATATTCATTCTCAGCTAGTATTCTATTGCAACTATCACGAAGCATATGTACGATAAGATAGATCCTAACTTGTATATGGAAAAATGAGAGCAATAACTGATCTGCCTAAGAAGGGCTCTCTCTATTGGTAAGGCCAAATGTTCATCATCTTTGCAGTCTTGTGATTATTGTAGTTGATACAAATTCTAATACATGAGAACTAGGTGACAAATAAGTAGGTATATATTACCCATAATTTGGAAAGGAAACAAAAGGGTCACCATAGGTTTTAGCTCCTTAGCACATGCAGACATTTCATAGTTAGCTGGATACAGGCCTTGGGTAGAAGGTTAACTGGATCACACACATAATAGTGGCATGGAAGATTTCCAAGCTAGCATGAAGCTTAGTTAATGCAAGTTTTGGTAGAGTTTCGGATCGTGCACAAGTTAACTTGGCTAGGGCTGGGTTATTGATAGATTAAGGATTTAATGTATGCTCAAATGAATGAATCATGACTAATGGACCTAAAATGGGTAAGCATTAAATAGGACCAGTGTGCCATGATAGGCTTTGGGCTTGGATGACTCATCATCAACCGATAGAGATCATAGAGAGATCTTTGATGATATGACAGATAAGATCATAGCAAATAGATATCAGTTCTAAAGATAAAGACTATGTGGGAGGATCATCTAAAGATAGCGAAGACCTTTATGGATATGGATAGATCATTCCTAGATAGATGTTATCTTTTATCATGTTAGTTGTGATGTATGTAAATCTTACCAAATAGAGTCCTATTTAGATAGGGATGTCATCTAATTAGATAATGTGATGTAATATGATAAAGACAAGATGTGATCTAGGTAGTTGAGTTTTGATAGGATTCTAACTTGGCCATCAAGCCAGAGATGCCTATAAATAGGTTATTTGAGCTTTGCTCCTCACATAGAGATTAAGAGAGCATTTCTCTCTATACTTTGAGGGAAGTAATAAAGGTTAACATTTGTTGTATCTCTTTCATGCTTCTATTGTTTCCATTAATAGTCTAGTGCTTTCGTTGTTTTCTTGCAAGAGAGTAAGAGTTAAACACTGTAAGAGTCGTAAGGCATTCAAGAGCAAGGTTTTGTTAGTCAATGATCACATAGGAAGGCTGAATCTTACTTTAACGGATCTAAGTAAGATTGTCATGTAAAGGAGTAGGCACAACTTATGATACAAGTTTGATATGTAAGAAGATCTTTGTAATAATTAATATCAAAGCCACACTTTGAGTGGAAGGAGGTAGCAATTTGGCGAAGTGTGTCAACAGAATAGAGGCACTCATTAGGCCAATTCCTTAAGGAGAAGAGGAGGTCACTTCTTACAATACTCGATTTGAGATGTTGACGGAACAAATCTAATAGTTACAACATCAAATAGTAGATTTGATAAAGGCACAAAAGGAGACTAGGTTCGAGATGACGATCTTAAGGCATGTTGTTGCAACACAGGATGTTGGGCATATCGAAAACACTTTGGTAAAAGTGCGAGAGCCCCAAATTTTCAATGAAATGAAGTGCCAAAGAGCTTAAAAAAAATTTATATGACATTGAGCAATACTTTATAGTGGCAAAGGTGTTTGTATATGGTGCAAGATGCAAAGCTCTAGTGGAGAACAAAAATCTCCAATGACATCAGTGTACGTAAACCTTTAATTAGCACTTGGGAGAAGATGAAGAAGGAGCTAATGGACCAATTCCTCCCCAACAACACTTCATGGCTCGCAAAAGAAGCATTGAAAAGATTAAAGTAAGACAGCTCAGTGCGAGAGTATATAAGGAAATTCACATATTTGATATTGGACATATAGAAAATGTCTGAGGAAGACAACATGTTCAACTTCTTAAGCGGCTTGCAAGGTTGCGCATAAATGAATCTTTACAGGTAGAACCTGAAATATCTCCCAAATGCGATAGTGGCTATAGATGCCTTGGTGGATCTCTAAATGCCATCACCAATTCAAACTAGCATTGAGGGCAAGAAGAATGGTGGGACATGGAATGACTCAGAGAAGGTAGGTGAATCTTTTTAATGTAAGTCAAAGAAATAAACAAAACAGGACATTGCTTGTTTCATTCCTAGATAGATATTATCTTTTATCTTGTTAGTCTTGATGTAGCTAGATCTTATAAGATAAATTCCTATTTTGATAGACATGTCATCTAATTGGATAATTTGATGTAATATGATAAAGATAAGATGTGATCTAGGTAATTGAGTTATGTTAAGATTCTAACTTGGCCACCAAGCTAAAGTTGCCTATAAATAGATCATTTGAGCCTTGCTCCTCACATAGAGATTGAGAGAACATTCAGTTGTATACTTTGAGGGAAGTAATAAAGGTTAACATTTGTATCTCTTTCGTACTTCTATTATTTTCATTAATAGTATGGTGTTTTTGTTGTTTTCTTGTAAGAATGTGAGAGTAAATATTACAAGGGTCATGAGGCATTTGAGAACAAGATTTTATTGGTCAACGGTCACGTAGGAAGGCTAAATCTGACTGTCGTGCAAAGAAGTAGGCATAACTTATGGTACAAGTTTTGTATTTACGAAGACCTTTGTAACAATAAGCATTATAGGTACTTCATTTGGAATCCAACTTTAATATGCTTGGAGGGATGGTTATTAGGCTCAATCTAGGGCTAAGAATTTAAAAAAAATTCCAAGCCCAAGCCATGGTAGGAAGAGTCCGAATTTTATGTCTTGAAACGATGTCATTTGTCTATCTCCAAAGCCTAAATCCCTAAATCAAAAGCCTCCTCGATGTTTCCTTCTTGCTCTCTGATCACTGCTACTCTTCTGAGGCTCTTTCCTCGAGTTTGTGTTTAAACCCTACTTAATTAAAGATTATTGGCATTGGTCTATCTGATGTTATCAATCCAAGTAAATGTTGCTCATTTATCAAGACTTTCTTAGTCGGTTGTTTTGTGATTTTAGCAAAGTTTAGAACGTGTTAATGGCTCCTTTCTATTTTTTTTCCCTTCTCTTCCCTTTCAATGTCATTCACACTGTACATTGTATGACACTTAACCAGGAGATATATATATATTTGTATGCACATGCTTATATACATACATACTTGTGCGGGCTCCACTGAATCAATGTGAAATAGTTAAGGGGTATTATTAATTATAAAAAAGATAATTAAATTTATTTAATTTTGTAGTATTAATATTAATTTAAAAAGTGTTAATAGAATATTCAAATAAAATTTAAATTTCAAAATTCAAAACCCTGAAACACATTCAATAATATTTCATTGGTAAGGTAAATGTTAATCCATTTGGTTACGAAGTGTTTGACTGGTTTTGATATCTCAATCCTTAACCTTGTCACAATTAATTAGTTTTGTCTTATTATTTTCGAAGAGGCTCTTTTGAAAAAGAAAAAGAAAAGGAAAGCAAACTTACAACTTTTTTTTTAAAAAAAGTTCAGATTGTGGTTATTAGTCAATACAAAAAGCTTCAAATGGCATAGTCAACTCGAATAGGTTGATAGAAACAATTTTCCGTTTGATAAAAAAGTAGTTTTGGAAATCTTTTAGGAAAACAAGAGTTTTAATTAAAAACAACATCAACAGTAGTAGTAATAGAATCAATAAAGCGAGTATCAGTCGTATTTGGGTGAATGATAAAATACATCCACTCCACGACCTACATGATCGTGGATGCTATTTCGCTGGTTTACTGTCGACGAAACAAATTGGATGCTTTGACCAGGAAGCACATAACCATGGCTCTATGTTACCCGAGCGCCTGACCCATTATGACGTTGCTTTAGCCACTTGGAATCATTGAAACTGAAAGTTAAATTGTAAGCCGCTATGTTCAATTTGATGTAACAGATTCTTTATTCTGATTATAGTATATTTTATTAAATCTTATTTATATATTTATGTAAGGTAAGGATAAAATTTAATAAATTAAACACGACAATTATAACATAGAATTTAACACCCTATGTCAAAGAAATCGTCATTCTTTCAATTGCATGACGTCACTTCACTTTCGTCGCATGATTGTCGAAGATTCGGATGCGGAGATTTTAGTGAAGTCTCGCGAAAGGATTTTGCAGCATTTGAAGCTTCACAAATGCTTTGGCTTCTCTACTAATCGCTAAAAGTGGTTAAACAGTAAGCTTAAATGGACCAAACAACCTAATACTAGGTTGGTAAAATATTAATTTTTAAATTTTAATTTTTAAATCACATATTACATTAAACAACATACGAGTCATACGTGTAATAAAAAGGTAACCATATCAAATATCGTTAACAATGATTTATCTTTGAAAAAATTTAAAATTTGTGTATTTTAATATTATTTTTTAAAATTCAAATTAGTATCATAAAATTAAATAAAGTTCTATTAAATAAAACTTGAATTTTGTATAATTAACTCAATAACTAATACCTAAAAAGATGACAGTTTGCTTATTGATCTGGTCTCAATCATTCTATATGGTCTGTTGATTTCATCTTCCATTTTGACGGTCTGTTGATTTCATCTTACGTTTGACGTGAGTCAAAATGGTTTATTGGTGTCTCTTGATCAAAGTAGATTCTATTTGTGCTTTATGTTTTCTTTTACAATCCATTATTCATTGAATAGTATATAAAATTTGACCCTTGGTGTGGTTGGAACCTAAAACCTCATATTTTTACTTGATATTAATTTTTTAGGTCTCGTTTGGTTTTTTTTTTGGTTGTGTATTTTGGATTTCGTTTCTTTTTTTATCTATTAATTGATAATAAAAATTATGTTTAATTAAGATTTGTAACAAAAAACCAAAAACAAAAACATATTTAATTTCATCTAGTTTTTTTGTTTCCAATTATACTATTAGATGTTAATATTAATTAAATTTATCACATTATAATCTTAAATTCTAATTTAATTATTTAGAATATATCAAATTTTATTATTAAAATTAATCAATTCTTGTTATGATTATAAATAAAAACGTATCCTTTTAGTAATAAGCTCGATCTTGAAAGATTTTCCATCAGCTGCAATGAAATACTCATCATGGGAACTTCATGCATCAGGAGTTAAAATGCTGGGCTTCATAATGCTTTTACATGATCCAATATCCATGTACTCAATAGCTTTAATGGCATGATCATACTTATCTTGGAACAGTAACTAGACTTGCACATAAGGACGAGGAATAGGTTTGAGGACAAGCTTGAGACACGATTGTTGCTGCTATATCATATAAAGCATGTCATCTCTAGAAATAGAGATATCAGAGGAGTCATCATCCTCATCAGAGGAATCAAGGGGAACAACAAACTTTGTGTCTTCATCCTCACTGGATTGTTTATGTATTTCCAGAATGGATTCTATCACTCTAGTCCACATATTGCTAGTGAACTACTGCATTTTCCTGATTACAATCTCATTAGCAAACAAATACAACAATTCCTTGGAATTGTCAACCATATCAAAGATTTCATTCCTCACGTGGCTGATTATACATCGTCCCTGTCAAAATTGCTTCAGAAGAATCCACCACCATGGGGAAAGGAGCAAACCAGAGCCATACAACATTTAAAGCAAGTCTGTCAACATCCACTAGCTTTGAAAATTCCTAAGAAGGGACAACTAATCCTAATACCTAACGCAAATGATCCCTACTATGTCCATGCACCCAAAAAGAAGATATTATCATACAATTAGTCGCTTCCATGACAAGAATGGTTCTCTTCTTATAAATTTGCCATTCACCATATCCAAAGCCATCAACACATCCTAGTTGACTTCCTCTCTTATCAGCATTTTAACCTTTTCACTCCCTTTAGCACTATCTCATTCCTCTTCTCAATGGTTGACCTGCCTACTACTGCAAGAACAAAGAAGTTCTTTCCTCTAATTACTAGCACAGCCACCACTGTTGCAAAAGTTGCATCTCTTGCCTGATTAAGCTTGTTTTATTTAATATAATTAAATAAATTTATACATTGATTTTACATAATAAAAGTCTATAAAATATATAATTACATTAAGTCCTTCTAATTTATAAAATTATTCATCATACTATAATGCATTAAAACATGATAGTTATATAACTTACAAGAAAATGTCAATTAGAACTAATACACTCATTCTAGATTTGTCTAATAAACTAGTGCATTCATTAACCCCCTCCCTTCAAAACATAACCATCCCTCATATTACAAACACAAACCAATTCATCCCCCACCCCTTCAACCTTCAAAACACAAACCAGTACATCTCCGTCCCTTTCAAACCACAAACACTCGATCTTTCACTAGTGCATTCATCCCCATCTCCCTTTCAAACCACAAACACCCAATCATTGTACTCTTTGAGTCCCTCTCTTTCTACTACGGGATTTATTGTTCTCTTCTTTTTTTCCTGCTACTTGCTTTGATTGGTTACCTTATTTGGTAACTACTTTTGCAAACCTTTTTTCAAAACACTGAACAATATCCTTTTCCACTACTGACAACAATGCAGACCACTAAACCCCCACCCTTTTGTGTAAACTCCCCTACTAAATTTCCTTTGCCACCCTCTTGGATCTTGGCTAATTCCAAGCTCCCTAAGAAGGTCTCCTTTTCCTCCTTTGATCTTAAGAAAAGCTAGAAGTAGGTGATTGCTGTAAATAGAGATACAACACTTCATTACTCCCCTCCCAAGCAAGAAAGTGGTTGAAGTCCTCCAGGAAGGAGCCTGATCCTGGGAAGCTTCTCTAATAGGGTTCTTTATGAAAAAAAGGTCCCCATTTCCAGTGCTACAAAAATGGGAAAATAATAAGTGGAAGAGTAAAGGTTTGGTGGAAGTGCTATTAGCTGATAAAAATTTAGCATTATTTACCTTTTTCTTCCAAAGCTTAAGCTCTCAAGGTCTTGGAAGAAGGCCTTTGTCATATTATGAATCTTCTATTGTTTCTTCAATTCTAGTAATCGGGGTTCCAAGCTAAAACAAAAAATTAAAGTCAGTTCCTTTTTGGGTTAACTTGTATAACATCCCTTTGGAATACTAGATTACTAAGGGACTTAGTATGTTTGTAAGTTATTTAGGGCAACCTTTATGCATGGATGAAAATATAGAAAAAGAGAAAAAGAATAGGCTATGCTCGTCTATGGATTAATATGTACGTTTCCTAGGATTTATCGAAACAAATTCCAGTCATGAGATTAGGTTTGAATATAACTTTATATGAAGATATTGTAATAGTTGACTACCATTAGAAGGCCTCTTTGACGCTACAAGGAAAAAGGTTGATGCCAACTGGAAAACCTTCAAGAAAGGGGATTATATAGAACTAATGGGCTTAGAGCAAGAAACTAATGATGGAAATGTTGAGTAAATATCAAGTCAAAATGTGTCCAAAGAGGATCCAGTTGTACTCGATTCATATGAGACATTTCAGCCTACGGAGAAAGCATAAACAAGCACTACTAATGAAGATCCAATGGTAGGCAAGTCAGCTCTTCAGGAGGGGGAAAAGAAAGCAGAAACAAGCATTACTAATAAATATCCAATGGTAGGAAGGACAACACTTAAAAAGGGGGGCTGAAGCAAGCTCCTCCCCTTCAACCTGGAGCATTGTTGGGGGGAATGAGATTGAAGAACAATTTATTAGTGTCAAAAAGAGGATGGGTAATAGGAGCAATAAAGGCTCCAAAGCCACTTCTTTATGATTATTGTATGGACTGTTAGGGCCTCAAGTGCCCAAAAAAACTTTTGGCCCTAAAACAATTTTTGACTAATGAAAGCTCTTGGATTTTTGTTGTTTTAGAGAAAAAAATCAGATTAGAGAATCCAAAGTTTCTTAATAAATTATGTTATAAGTGGCGTTTCCTTTCAAATCATCAAGCTCATGCATATGGTAGAATTATAGTTGGTCTTGATCCTTGTTTTGTAGAGGTTGAGGTGTTGGAAATGGAGATGCAGGTTATTCATATGAAGTGGCATTTTATTAAGCATAATACATTTATCCTTGCCTCTGTAGTGTATGGTTTCAATCATGATTTTCAGAGAAAGGACCTTTGGGGAAGGTTACTATGTTTTCAGGGAAGAGTGGTAGGTCCTTGGTTAATTACAAGTGATTTCAATTCTACTCTCTTTAGAACAAAAGCAGAGAGGCATTTCTCCTTAAGAAACTACTCTCTAGATCTTAAGGATTGTGTAGATCATTTAGGAGTCCTAGACCTTAAGGTGGATGATCATTTCTTCTCTTTGAGTAATAAGCAAATTAATGGCTAAGCTCTCAGGAAGAAACTAGACTTATGGGTAATCAGGACTGGCTACAACAATTCCCTAAAAGTAAGGCCTCTTTCTTAGATCCTATGATTTCGAATAAAACCCTTATGAAGGTGGTTGATTTGTTTTTAAAGGTGAGACGATGCTCTCATTTTAGAATTAACAATTTCATAGTTAAAGTGGAAGGTTTCCAGGATTGTTTAAAGATTGGGGTAATAACTAATGTAAATGGAACACTCCAATTCAAATGTGTATAGAAGCTTAAAATAATCAAGGAGGGATTAAAGTCCCCAAAGAAATAGAATAGGGAGAACACCTATCAAGCCATTATAATAGCTAAAGATAAGGTCTCCCACATTCAAAATAGTCTCTCCTATAATCCAGGTGATAGTTCCCTTTTTTGTAAATTCAACAGCGGCTAGCTTTACCTTTTTATCTTCAGAAAAATTGTTGCACTTAAAAACCAAGTCCACCTTCCTTTCACACTCCAGGTAAGCCTCTGCATCATTCCTTCCCTTGAAGGCTGAGATCTGCATCTTGATAGATTTAAGGTCTCCATCTCTCTTGTTAAATGGCTTAACTCTCTGAGCTCTCCTAGGTCTACGTACCTCAAACTCCTCCTCCTCCTCAAAGTCATCCTCCTCTGGCTCATACTGAGGTGGTGGTTTCTGCTAGCGTACACCTGTACATCTCACTTGAGGTTCCTCGCATCTCCCTTTTCTGAGCTCATCCATTTGTCCCCTAATCTAATTTAAGGTTAGATTGAACCTCTCAAATTGTTGCTGTATAGCTCTCAAAGTGAAAGCGATATTTGCATCTCCCCCTTAGTTGTTGTCATTACTACCTCCCTGTGACATTGTAGATAAAATGATATACTTGCAAAACAAGCTTAGTAATAAACAACCTCACACACACCCTTACGTGTTTCACTCAAATGATGTCACTTTCCTCGTGTTTAAGTCACGACAATGACTCCCTCAAATAAGCTCACATACTCTTGCCTTTTACCACTCATTCCCCTCTGAAATTTAAATCACCACTCGGAATAAATTCTCAACTGATCAAAAAAATCAAAATGGTGCGAAAATTTCGAATCAACTAGCAAGTACACGTATGACGAAACAAAGAAAACAAAAACAAAAAATTTCAGATTTTTTTGGATATTTCTGACTTTTTTTGAATTTTTTTTAGATT
>JANIHZ010000001.1:36065422-36078088 GCA_027478365.1 Erythroxylum rufum
TAAAGAATGAGCATCAAATTAATGAAATATGCCTTGCTTTATTTATTCATAAAGTCGATTGCCTTTAGGGCACTACTATAACAAAACAGCCTCTCTACAATGTAGGGCTAAGACTGCGTACTATCAGGTCCCCCTAGACTCTGCTTCATTGCGAGACTTCGGGGTATGATGATGATGATGATGATGATGATGATGATAGGAATAGTCAATTCTTTGAGTTGTATCTAATAAATATTACAGAAGAAGTTTTGTAAAACCATATTTCAAACAAGTAAATAAAAAATCATTTAACTAAAAGCTATAGCTTGTAGTATAGCCACCACGATTTTGCTTGCGCACTTTCACGCTGATCGGAACTAATGGTTATGCTGGAACTCGAACACAAGACGTGGGGCTACACCAGGCCCATACTTAGAGCTCTGATACCACTAGAACTCAAAGCTATAGCTTGTAGTCAGGTACTTCGAACCCTCTATAGCTAAATTCTTATTAATGAAGCTGATGTGCCATACCACGTCAAATGTAATAAGTTCCACGTAGATGCCAGGTGCAAGTAAAATTCCACATCAAATATTTATTTATTTAATTAATTAATATTGAAGAAAAATAAAAACCTAACCTAACCTAACCTAAACTCCCTTTTCCCCCATATTTCTCCCCTTTGCCCACATCATATTATGTGAAAAGATATGTATTTACAACCACAAAAAAAAGACGCATAGTAACAGCAACAAAGGATTTGGTTGTCACTATTCTCACAACTTTAAGCCCACTGTCGACAACAACATCGTAAATTGTATAACACAATTGTGAATATTATAATATATTTTTCTAGCATAAATTCCAAGGAAGGTCAAATCATCTAAGATGTTACCATTCTAGTAAAATCAATAACAAGTCTCCTATTAGTTGGCATTGCTAGAGTAGATGACACTTGTCGATCCACCTGGTCTCCTTGATCGTAAGAATCAATTTCCTTGGTTCTGTTTCAGTGTAAAAAGTTTTATTGTCCACTAACTCAGTGTCTTCTTGATCAATAGACAAGTAACGAGAACTTAAACTTGAATCCACTTTAGAATAAGAGCTTGTCAAGACTTAATGAGATGCATTCACAAGAGTCTCTATTGCCCCATTGTAAACGGTTAAAATCCTTTGTACTACTTAACCTATTCCAACCATATTCCTGCCCTAAAATGATGTCATTTTATTTTTTAGGGCAGGAATATGGTTGGAACAGGTTAAGTAGTACAAAGGATATGATGCCCTTGTAAACAAATATCAACACTTCTCTCATCGTTCTTAGGAATAGTAAGTCCAACAAAGATTTTGTTATCAGTATTTTCTTTAATATTAATTAATTAAACTAATACCTAACATAGAAATTTTCTTACACCTGGAATCCACGTGAAAATTATTGTATTTAATGTGGCTTGCCACATGAGCTCCATTAACAGAGAATCTAACATTGGGCTATTTTTATCAAAATTAAAAGTTTGAGTATTTTATTGTGACATTTTAAAATTTTGGCTGTAATTAAAAATTTGAGTAAATTTTGAGATTTTTTGGGTAATTAACTCTAAAAAAGGTGGCAAGACAAAGTTATATAAGAAATTTCTTTAGAAGCTTTATTATCTTTATTTCAAAATGGTAATTACATGTAAGCTTGATATAATATCATAAATATAATGTAAGAGCAATGGAAAGTTTGCAAAGAATCATCTTATGTTGTTAAATTCCCCAAATAACTGAGATTAGCAATTTGACATTTCATTATTATTTTCAAATTGAATAGTCCAACTTACATTCACCAAATAGTTTCAGCATCAACAATATTAGCATATCGATAGCTCATATCATTTGAAAACTTTACAAGAATACAACAATGCAAGAAAATCATATCTTACTAATAAAATCATGAGAAGTAAACAAATTAGTTAATATCTATTAAAGGGACATCTACATTCTTTGTGGTATTTTATTAAACAACATGAGTCTAGTATTTCTTATCCCCAACTAAATTAGAAAATAAACCAAAAATCAATTATAAACCCAAATGATTGTAAGTTTGCATAGAAGTCATAAGATATTGATTAAAAGAAAGAAAAAGAAACAACTTGTGCCTAAATTTGTTGGTGGTATTGGTGAAAGTGTATGATTATTTCTACTTCTTATTTGGTATGTCATTTCTATATCTTGCCTTTTACATCAACTCCTTTAGTTCACATGCTTAAGAAGACAGGTGGTGGTGGCATAGGATCAAAAGACTAAACTAAAGCACATATTTTTCTGTATTAATGATTTCACTCATTTTTAAGAGCAAATGGAAGCTAATTTTATAACTATTGATACATTAACTAGAAGATGCCAAGCTAACTTTGGTGTTTAGCTTCAAAATGTTCATTTTCTATCAACTAATTAGCTATTATAAAAATAGTTAATAATTGTTAATATCAGTTACAGGTTTTATACTTGTGGTAAGATAGGAAAAGTGATCAAATTTGTTTTTCTTTAAAGATAAGAAAACATCATATCTTCATTCTCTTATGCTATTCTTTTCCAATATAGAACCAAATTGAACTACTATAAAAATTGCAAAGCAAGCTATGGACTCTGTCTCTCTCTCTTTAATTTTCTTGTGTTTGTTTGCCTCCCAACCTTAATAATTTGTTTTTACTATAAAATTTCAGGTTCTAGTTGTAATCATAGTGTCATCTATCTTCTTTTTATTTCCTCTTTTTTTTACGCTATCTATGCTTTTGTGGTAATTATGTATATGAATTCAATAGTTGTGAACGGGAATTTAGTATCATGGGAATTTAGTATCATGGGTATAAAATCAGCCTTAAATATTGGAAACAAAATATGCATAAAAAACATATCACACTCATTTCCTTCTACTTTTAGTTATACATCATATTAAAACTTTCTTATTAAATGTATGACATAGTCTCTCTATCAGGTAGGAATAAGATTACATACTACTAGACCGCTCCAAACTCTGTGTTTTAGCAGGACTCTCATTAGGTGTTGTTGTTGATGATGTTATTAAATGTATAAGGTTATCGACATTCCCTATAGAAAGCATATTAGGTCAGTCTTAAAACAACAACACACGTATATGATTCTACTTTCTAATTAGTTTGTGACCTAAACATCAACTTAAAATTCATAAACAAGTCACCCACAATAAACCAGACATGGATGGAAAACAAGAAACTAGAAAATGATAGAAATAAACTAAAGGGTCAAGAAATTATGGAATATATATATACATATAGATGGAAAAGATTCAAGATTTAGATACCTTGTTTTAATAGTGGATCGACATGCTTAAAATCCTGAACAAAAAATTTGAACAAAATTCAATAAAAGAAATTTTTAAATAGAATCAGAAAAAGGTCAAAATTAGTTTATGTTAGCATTTTGCACCGACAAATGAAAAGTTAACAAAGTTTTGTGACAAGATTGGAGAAGAATAACAAAATCTAGAAAAAGCCCCTCTTATATTTTTCAAAAGATAAATTTTAAAAGGAAAAATAAAGAAAAAGAGAGAAGAGAGAGGTAGGGAAAAAATAAAATGATTATGTGAGAGAAAAGAGAGAAGTAGATTTATACAAGAGGAAGAGGCTTGCTAAAATTAGATAACAAGAGGGAGAAGGAGTTAGATTTCTACAAGATCACTAGAAAAAATATTGATTTTAGAAACAAGATTTCTTATTTATCTAGACAAGAAAACTATTACGAAAATATACAAAAACATCATATTTATGTTTTTGAAATTACGTTGTGGTTTTTTAATTTTTAAAACAAAAAACCAAAACTATTTCTTCTAAACATGTTTTATTTATATATTTTTTCACAATCAACATAAAAAAAATTATAAAAATAAGTAGAACCAAACATGACCTTAATTCAAGACTATCTTTTTAAATGATTTGAATGTTTGGGAAGTTAAAATTGTCCCAGTTATATGATTTTTCCAATGACCTTTTATACAAACTTCAAATGTGGTCCTTCAATCTTCCATCCTCTGGTTGACATTTTTGCATATGAATCTTATAAAGATTTTGATTAGAGTATTTAATACTTGATCCCACAATATATATAATTTGGCTACTTTTGCAAAGCAATCAATGTTTAGACTTTTTCCATTTATTTTGCATAGTTACCTAATTTGATCATTTCTCTCATAAAAAAAGTATATGATTAATCAGTCCAAGTAGTGAATTTCTTTCATTGACATTTTCCTCAGCTATCACCAAGTAACTCGTTGTGGAGCTCTTATATGATTTGTGTCATTTGTCAGCTTTTTGTTCTTAAAGTTCAAGTGCAGGTCTAACTCTAGTATAAATTGAGCCATGGAATGTTTGGTCTTCCCTTGTTGTTTAAGTCCTTATGGTCATATTGATGACTTGAGTCACCATAGAGAAATGAAAGAGGCATGGAATATTTTGTCTTCTCGAGGTATTAACAATTTTGATTTGCAACTGTTACTAATGAGTTGTTAAGAATCAAAAATAAAGACCAAAACCAAATATTGTTTTTAATGAGAGTTCCAATTTCTTACAACTCGCAAACACTAAACAAAGTTTCTCTGGCAACTTCAAAGTAGAAATTGACATATTCTATAACATTTTGGGATGAAAATTTATTGTCCCTCTCTCCATTATGGTATTTCACAACTTACAAGCATAAATTCTTCACAGTTTCCAATCAAAGCAATTGGTCGAGCCTAACCTAAGGCTCAATCTGGTCAAGGGTGGCCTGGGCTAGAGTTTTTTATTTAAAAAAAAACAAAATCACTTCATTTTGCATTATCAAACTCGAGCCCGGCCTGACACTAGGCCACCCTAGCCTGAGCTCAGCCCGAGGCTCGACAGGGTAGAGAAAATAAGGTCTAAGGCTCGGTCAACTTGAGCTATGTCTGTTGACATCAGATCGGATCGGGCCGGGCTAAGCCTTTTTGCCTCCCTAAGTCATATGGTGATATGATGTATGATACTTAAATGATTAGCGTAGTGAAAATAGGGGATTGTTGGTTTATGTCCTACAATCAATCAGTTGCTTGTATTTTAGTGATAATTATAAAGGCACTCTTTATCTTATATATACTTTTATCAATATGATAAAGTCAATGAGAGAATTGTATATTGCAAATAAAACTATGATGATTTAATAATTATGAAATTCATATTGCATTTTTGTTCTATTAAGACTGGATATTAATAGAACGTAAAAAGACTAGAACAATTATATTTTTCCTTATGAAAGAAGTAGTCGATCTCGTAGACTAAAGTATGCAAATACTTAAACAAATGTGTGGGTGCTCGTTAGAGAAAAAGTTTATTAAATTGACCCTATATGAGAAATCCATTTGGAACATTACTTGTATGTCTATGAAAATTCTCAGTATGTTGATTGTAGAAGTGATCCTTTGACTTGAGATCTCTAAAGTTATCTTTTATAGGGATTGTTATGTTTTGACGCTACCTATGACCTATTTTAATCATAGGTAGTTCAGTCGGTAGTTATTGAATGTAGCATGAATGATATAGAGGTAATTGAGTGATTAAGATAAGATTCATGCTCTATTGTTCTCGATTAGTATTATTTTGAAGAAAGCCTTAGCCAAGGTGAAATGAAGTTTTGAAAATAGTTTACAAATGTGATTAATTGAATCAATAGCTAATGGTGGAGTACTAATATGATTGGACTCAACTAGAGCAGACATTAATTCTCTGTTATATGTTTAGTCGATCATTATATGATGAAATAATTAAATTCTATGGAAAAATTATGCACAGAAAGGTTAGGCAAAATTACTTTGACATTCCTAAATATTTGGGTAATCATGATATGTTACTAAATGTCAATCTTGATTTATGGATATAAACTGTTTAGCTAGAGAATTAAAGATAAATTAAAGGAGTTTAATTTATCTAATCTTATATATAATTTAAGGTTATAATTTGTATCAATTGCTAACATATTTGGGAACCTAATTGGTCTCACATAAAAAACGAGTTGAAGAGAGCAAAGATATCTTATTCAAGTTGGACTTGATTAAGTTTGAAAACTTTATAATTAAATATGAGATATTTAATAAATAATGGTCAATATGAGATATTAGATCTTATTTAAGCATATATGGTATTTAATTAGAATTATTTTTAATTCTAAGTAAAGTTTAATTAAGATTAGAACTTAATTTCAATTAAATTGCTAAAATGTCCAAATCTTATTATAAATAGCTTAAGCTCTAATAGAGCTAGCATTCCTTGCTTAACCTTCTTCGTAAGAGTT
The DNA here is from genome assembly GCA_027478365.1 of Erythroxylum rufum. Lineage (NCBI taxonomy): Eukaryota > Viridiplantae > Streptophyta > Magnoliopsida > Malpighiales > Erythroxylaceae > Erythroxylum > Erythroxylum rufum. The sequence continues at coordinate 36,071,726 of JANIHZ010000001.1, forward strand.
ACAAATTTCTCTCAACTTATTTTGTCGATACCGGTAAGGGTCGAGCAATTATGAGGCTATAGTGGTTGAGATGGATAAATTTTGGAAACAATTTGAATGATACAGAAAGAAAAAGATTAAGTTTTGAAATAAGGTCCGAATTAAGATTCACGTGTTATTATGATTTACGTGTTAATCATTTTATAAAATTAAAGTGATATTGGTTTTGGGAAATCAAAATTCGAAAAAGTTTAGTTATTATTCCGATGCAATCTGGATCAGATCTCTTCCTGATTTCACAACATAATCATCATAATCCAAGGTCAGATAGGAAAGTTATGCCCCATTTAAGCAACATTGTTTAAATTAGGTATTAAATTAGTTATATTTAATTAAAGTTTGTGGTTCTGCCTGATTCTGGTTGAACTGCACGTTGCCGTTTAGATCCATGTGTGGTCTGCTTCTTGTGTTGATCTTGACGCTGAGATTCCTGCAAAACAAAGAAGGCACGTCGGGGGTTATGTCCCGATAAGCCCCTCCGACGCTCAAGTTAGTCTTTTGGTGAAGGTGAGGATGCTGAATGCAGAGAGTGGCTAGGGTTGTGATTGCACGTACCTCTCTCACGATGAGATATTACCTTATATATTAGATGGATGTTAGGGTTAGGTCTTTACGTAGTCTTCTACCTCTGCATGGAAAGATTCCTCCCGCTGATGGGCTTTGGAGAATACAGATCGATCGGCCCACAGGTTGTTGTGATCAAGCCCAGGCCTAAAAAATGGCCGACCCGACCAGTTTGTATATAATTAATAATCTTTTGGTCTATTTTAAAAATTAATCCATCATGATTAAAATTATTTAATTTTAAATGAATATTTTTTATCAATCTAAAAAGATATTGCTTATAAACAAAATTAAATTAAGTTTAACTGATAGAATTTCTAGTTTAGATAATGTCTTTTATATTGGCATAACTTTCTCATTCAAATTCCGATTGAGATAATTTCAAATGCTTTAAGACGTGATCTAAAGCTTTTCTATCTTGATTTTTTTAAAATAAAAAAAGTAAAGAAATATCTAAAATACAATCGTACCACAAGCGTGTCTTTGATGGAGTTGCTTAACATGAATGTGTCATAGGCCATATTCTTTACTTTGTCTCAAAATATTCAAAAGACAAAAAATATTAAAACTCTTTCTAATACCTTTGTAAAATCTTGAATTATCTTAATCAAAGGTTAAATGAGAAAATTATGTTAATTTTAAGAAGCATTCTTTCATTTAGATATGACATTAGTATATATATAATATTTTGATTTAATTTAATAAATCAATTCACTATGATTTAAAAGTTAATAAAGATGGGACTTCATCGTTGGTTTAGACATAACTACCTTGAAACAAGTTTCCAAAAGGTGAGAAGCTTTCTCATCTTGTCATAACCTTTCGTATTGTTGATTGGAAAAGGATTACTGAGTTTTATCTATATTCTCAACAAAAAAAAAAAATTGTACGTGTTATAATTAATGCCAAGTACATGTACATGTATTGACACAAATGGAAAAAACAGTATCACAAGTTTGCTCATATATATGATTGGCTTCAATTTGTACGCATGAAGATTGATATTTGCAAGTACTACCTTCTGAGACTCAATTTGATCATTAAAAAATGTGTGTATTTTCATTAAAACGGCTTATTTTCTTTATCTTTTAATTCGGTCTCTTTTTGAAAAGTATTAAACCATGACACCGAGGCTTGCAATGTTGTTTTTTTTTTTTTTTTGACATAAGGCTTGCTATGTTTTGATGGGTAGGTGGATTTTATAGAATCTAGTTTTTCTTTGAAAATCCAAATCATGCATGCACTGTGAAGGACCTCAGTTAAACTTCAATAAAAATTGGTATTCTAATTTTACAGATAGTCAAAATCGACCGTATCATTTTTCCTTACCCTACTCCAGCTCTCAAAATCGATCGATATGACCATATTATTTAATTAATCGGTCAAGTTCAACCTGCTCAATTAACTAATGGCACGTTAACTTTTGGTACAACCATTAGGCCTTGTATAATGTGCCAGCATTTCCAATTATTTAGTTGTTAAATCTAGCGTTACAATGCTTAATGATTGACATATTATTTTATTTTATAAAAGATAATCATTCTAAAACAATCCACCTTTAATTAAATTATGAAATTCATCGTTTCGCCGATTTCATGACTATTAAAAACTAATAACGCTCAAATTATTCTTGCTCACATTAAATTATTTATTAATGTGTAAAATATTTTAAACAATATTAATTATAATACTTAAGAAAATCACAACCTATCCTTAAATTATTCGATTTCACCGTCCTGTACATTACATTAACATCCCATGTGCAGCAGCCTCTCTCAAAACATTGACTTTATATGGTTGAATTGTCTGATCATGTGTCTTTAACCTTAATAATTATATATGTAAAGAACTGAAAAGTTTATATTATTTATAATAATTTATCTTCATATCATATGAATTTATTATTCAAGTATTAGTAGTTCTATTTTTTATTTATTATATATCATCAAAAAATTATAATCGATATTGCTTTAGTTTCTTTTAACTTATCGGGAAAGTTACATGATAAGTTGAGAAGAAGTTTGAAATGTGATTGTTACGGTTCATCAAAAATCTACATTATTAAATAAGTGATGAGGTAAGAATTTTTAGTTTTATCTGAAATTAATATTTTTATTGTAAAAGGAATATATAAAGAACTAATTTTGCAATACACTACAAAAAAATATCGTTTAGCGACAGATATTACCGATGAAAAACCTAAACATTCCGTCGGCAACACAGTTTAGTGATGGAATTTACCAACGGACCAAGGCAACATAAAAATGAGCGTAGATAATAATTTCTGGTGAATAACAGAATGTCTGTTGGTAAATTTACCGACGAACAATTTATGTAATTATCGGTGAATATACCGACAGTTGTTTGTGTGGTCGATCATCGGTAAATTTCTGACAATCAAAATTTTTCCGTCGGCAAATTTACAAACGGTATTGGTTATTCCATCGGTAATTTTATTAGTAAATTATCAATGGTTATGTTTGTTTCGTCAGTGAGTAAATCGACAGTTATTTTGAGACAAATCTTGTCGGTAAAATTGGCGACGAAATTGGTTATTCCGTTTGTAACTTACTGTCAATATTACCAATGGTTTGTTACTTTCCGTCAGTAAATAGAATTGATTTTACCACCGCATTTTTGTTTTTTCGTCGGTAAATTAACAAAAAAAATTAATCTTGTCATTAAATTTTATTTGATGATCTTATAGTTGATGCATAATTAAAACAGTTACAAATTATCTGTACATAATATTTTGATTTGTTATACATTCAATTTGTTTAAATAGAAAGTTGATTAATGATATAAAATTAAAATTATCCTAATTGATAATAAAAACATTAAATTATACATAATAAGTATTTGTAACTCAAATAAAATGACTACAAGTATACTATTGATTTGGTGACCGCAAATGCTCTATTTGTTGCGATGAGGTGTTATTCATCCCCTTCAAACAACTCATCCATCTTATTACGGAGCTAAGCTATATACTCCATCGACTGTTGTAACTGAGTTGTTAATGTCTGCAATGTGCTCCGAAGCTTATGGACTTCATTGGTCGTCGACTGCCTACTAGATGTTGTAGTACTGGACGTGGAGGATTGCGAATAACATGTGTTCACAAATGAACCTAAGCCGAATATCCTTTCACGACGGACCCTATCACCCACTGCATGAAGATATGTTTGAGTCTCATCAACATCTTCAGACTGCTAAGACTGTCGTTAAATGCTTTATTGTATTTGGTCCCAGCAGAAGGCAATGTTTATATTAGTAAGTGATAATTATTAAGCATTAATATTAAACTATAAATTTCACATACATTTAGTTCTCTACATCGGGTGTTGACGAATGTCACACTGTCATGCTTCTTAGTGTGAGTGTGCAAAAAGAGCTGACGAGGTGTAGACCTTATGCCCATAGACTTTTCTTGCATAAGAATAAAATGTTATAAGTGAATTAGAATTTATAAGAATTTTGGCAGAGTTTCCTCTATTTTTATGAGATTTACCACCTATTGAACAAAGAAAATAACTCGACAACACAGCCACATATGGCACCAGACATTTATAACATTATCATTATCCATAATACACATATTTTCATTCCAATATTCACACATCAATTTAAATTGAAATACAGCAAAGTAAAACAATCAGAATATAAGTGTAAAGTTTAGATACTTACAAGTCTTTCTACATGCTCGTAGTGGGTAATAGATCCTCCCGTATGTACGGGAAGACTCTCTACCCCTAGTCCTGCACGTCTGTTGATAGAATTAAGCTCTGAAATGGACATTGCCTCAGTTGATGTGCAATACTGCTGCCAATGACTCCATATTTGTCAGAAATATAAGGCAGTCGTACACCAACCTTGTGTATTGCACCAACGAAATCCCGACGTGTACATACTCGTCTCTCCCATACTTTATTAATGACCATATCAAATTTAGAATCCCAAAAAAATTCTTTCTGAAACAAAAAGAAAAACATTCGATAAATACTTATAATGTAATAATATTTGCCTAATTAATGTATAAAATCAATTAAAAAGAAAATAATAATTTTTTTGTACTTCAAACTCCTGATAGTAAATTTCCTTTGTGGCCTAAGAGATATTCTTCCATACATAACTCTCAAGATCAATCTTCTCCTTGAATTTGGATGTCATGTTTCTTAAGCACGATCTAGATGGAATCAACTTAACATAAAAAACAAATAATTTTATACCATTTTTAAAATTTAAACCTATAACTTAATTATAAACATATAGTGTTTCATGTATTTTCACTTACAGATTATCGACAATTTTGATGTAAGTTCTTCCATCATATCCCTCAACTTAAGGCTGGCGGCCGCCTCCTTCATCCACATCGTTTACCCCTAATATCTCTGTCGCTATTGGGGTAGTGGATGATGTAGGGGTGGTGGATGGTGTAGCAACAAGTACGGAAGGTGATGCCTCATCTGCAAGTATAGTAGCTGGAGGGGGAGGAGGTGATTCAGTTCCAACTGCAGAATGTGATGCTTCACTTGGATAGTAAGTAGCTTCGAATCGTTGTCTGAACCTTGGTCGCATTATATTATGTTTTCTTTTTGGTGGCATATTTCAACCTGAAATTCATATTTGATTGAATTTTCTAGAAATATAACAATTTAAATTCAATATTTTACACATTATATTGAAAAGGAAATAATTGATTTCTTGAATATAATATTCAATTACAAACACAAATTAATCGTTATCATCACTTAATTGTAAATCAAAATCATCTTCAGATCTCTAGCTCTCGTCATTCTCTCCAGATGAAATTTCAACATATTCATTAGATGGATCGTTCAAAGGTTCATTAATTGTCATATGTGACAGATGCATTTATTTCATAAAAATCTTCCTGAAATGTTTCACTTTCAGTTCTCTATTCTCCTTTTCCATGTAATTCAAAAACAACTCTAGGTTTAACTTTGCAAATGGTTAATCAATTTGACTTATATCGTCGTAAGTTGAGAAAAGGGACATAATACACCTAGATCACTTGCATTGCCAACACGAATGGTTTAAATTGTCTAAATCTTCTTCGCTTATTGATTTCAACTAGATTGTATCGGCTATGCACTTTTGTATCAACATTTGGAGTTGGACCAAACCAGTCACACTTAAATATCACACTTCATATTATTGGCAATCCAGGGTACTCAATTTCAAGTATCTCAATAACTTTACCATAGTAATCCATCAATTCTCTCTGTATGCAAACTCCACTATTTATTGTTGCCATGCTATGATCATAATATTCTGTATGAAATTTGTATCCATTAACAAAATACACCAGATATGATTTAACAGTTCGCAAAGATCCTTTCGCAAGATCACATATGAACTTGTTTTCTATTGGATTTTCTAAGGCCTACATAAAAGAAATTATCATATTAAACAGTATAATGTCATTTGAACACTTAGGGGGTGCCGGGTTGATGGGTTTGGGAAGGGTTAGTGGGTCTGGACTAAAAAGTGAGTGGTTGGTTGTTGATTATCATTATAGGGGTAATAGTTTGATATCCTACTTTGAGAAAATCCTCCAACTTTGAGGAAATCCTCCATACCCTTCATTTAGTAGAGAAATGAAACTCATTCTTTAGTAGTAACTCTTTTTTTAAAATATTTTTAATACTAATTAATTAAATACAATTAATTAATTAATTACATTATAATTAATTAAAATATAATTAATTAATTACATTATAATTAATTAAAATATAA
>JANIHZ010000001.1:36350759-36365265 GCA_027478365.1 Erythroxylum rufum
TATTGAATTATTATATATTTTCATTTTTCATATTCCATTACTTTCTATCTCTCTAAAATTAAAATAATATAGTATTGAAAATTTTAAATTCTAATATTACTTTGTTTTAAGCTATGAATAGACAACAATGACCAAATATGAGAAAAATACAGTTGGATAAATAATAATTTCTAAAATATAAAAATTTAAATAAATAGAAAGTTCAACGTAATTAACGCTATTTGAATAAATTCATAGTCGACTTTGTAATATTTATGTTTCTTACCAGAAAGACAACTGACAATATTATAGTAATTTGACCAATTCCAGTGAACGTAATGCTGGCACTGAATAGTAGTATAAGGAAAGAGGGGCGCAAGATACAAGGAGACTGCTAACCCATTTATTCACAGGTTCCTTTCTTGATTTTCTTTTTGTATTCCTATCTGATCCTCCCTTTCCTGAATTGGTTCTCCTTTGGATTTCCCCTTTCCTCTAGAATTCATCAACGATCTTAAAGATACTTTTTTTTTTTTGTTGTACTGACACTGCATGTATGAGGTAAGCTTTTCTGGTCCGTGTTGTTGAATTTTTAATTACTTTTAAGGTTTTTTTTTGGGATTTTGGATTGGGCCTTTTTTTTTGGTGGGGTTCTACAATTCCTTAGTTTTTTGGCGACTCTTAGTTGTGATTTCAATGACTTGATTAATTCGCTTTTTTTGTTCCTCGAGAAACTACGTCAGAAAGTAATGGGCTTCTTTTAATTCGTAGTTTATGGTCTGTATGATACTGAAGAAGTTGAGGATAACCCAGAAGTAGAAATGTTAGGGAATTGAACTGAGAATGATTTTGATTGATTAGTTATGTATCTTTTACTTTCGGCTCCTTTAATTGGGAATCCAAAATGTTCTAGAACATGAAGTTTTGGCATCAAAATATGCAGAATTTTTTGTTTTTACTAATTACTAGTACAATTTAGATTTTCGTGTAAGCAAGACTGAGATAGGGTATCGGTAAATTTCCTGATTCTTCTTCTCAATATTAAAAATTTATTGCCGCTTTTGTCATTTATTTACCTTTTAGATGATTATTAGACATTTCATTCTCCACCCTTTCTGGATTTGATTTTTCATCAAAACGTTTATCATTGCAAGACATGATAAGTTAGACAACGGGTTGGATTATTGAATGCGCATGGCCCAGTTAAGTAGTTTATGTGGCTTGTTGACATTGAGATGAATTTGTACCCCTCTATACCTCGAACTTGGGTGAACTAATCTTTTATTAAACTAGGCTTTCACCCAAGTGCCTATTCTCTCACTTGTGACTTGTGAGGGACAACACGTTACAATTATTACTTCCCATGCTTGTCATCGATGCTAATATAGGTAGGAGGCTAGTTCAGAACCTGGTAAGGAAGACCTACCACTTACGGATGACCACATGCTAATCCTGAAAACTTTTGGGAAGGAAATGCTTTGCTATTATTAAAGATGCAAGTTGAATATCTTACCATCTTAAGTTGTTAGATGTCTCGCTGAAATTTCCATCATAGCTGTGCCTGTTGTTTTTTCAATTTCCCAAGTGAAGTGCTTATGCTGTTACTGTATCTAGGTCTTTAGCTTTGCTTCTTTACCTCTTGGTGCTACTTAATGTGTTCATTGTGGCTGCTATCTGTCAGATATGATCGTACGTGTTTTGTAACAGTACAGTGCTTGTCTTCGGTGCCGTAATAAGGCCAAACTAATTACATCATTGAAACTAATAAAAAGGTTCAAATACTCGAGGCCTAAAAATAAAGAAACCTAACGTATCTGAAGATTTCTGGACTACAGGCACTTGTGATATGGACGAAACGGCAGCTCTGTCACAGGGAAGCATTTCATCAATCAACACAGTTAACCAGACTCTTGATTCACATGGTAGCACGGGCAGTGCAAGCAGCACTTCTGAGTTTATAAATCATGGCAAGTTCATGTTACTCCTTGTGTTTGTTTGTTTAATTGCATTAGCAACTTCATGAGGGCTTAGCAAATAGAACTTACAATCACTTTTCACACAATGCTAAGGTGAAAGCCTCGGAAAACAGAAATCTGCAGTCCTTTCCTTCGGTGCTTTCTTTGCTGGTGGATAGCACTTATGGGCTAAGATCCAAAAAACTGCTATCGTCCATATTATATGCATTATTCCCCATCGTGTCTGCTATTGTTTCTGGGTGCATTCTGCTAATAGTTATGTTTGTGAGTTTGTACTGCAGGCCTTCTCATATGGACACAAACGAGGCGGCGATGGGTAGGAAATAGAAGCTCTGATAAGCAGGCACGTCAGTCCCGAGAACCCAAATTGAAGTAGGTTTCAAGTCATCTTAGGTTCTGTCATGTATAATATGATAGCTACTCTTCTATGTTGCAAGATCATATTACAGGCATGCCTCCTAACTTCACTAGCGTTGCTATGTTAATGTGCAAATGGAATTTTATCTACTGATTGACACTTTTCAAGAGGTAAGGTGAGGCAACTATCAAAATATCCATGCTAAAAATTTTGAAAAGCTTTCAAATGTTTGTTCAGAAATGACGGATTAAATTTTGGACAGGAATCAGTTGGATGTGACTTTGTATTCACATGTGACTTGAATCTTTCAAGTGACGAGGATAATGTATTTGGTGTCACTTTTTGACAGAGACCATAAGTTTGTGTCTCTGATGCTGATGTTGACACTTTTGTGTCAAAGATGGAATAGGATATGTTTAAACTCCATTTTGAGGAACTGTTGCAATCGTTGAAATAGTGAAATTCATCCAAAGTTTTTGAAAGGAAAAGCCATGGTTTGAGTTTTCTCATCTTTTGCATGGAGGAAATCTGATCCAAATTATTACAAGCATCGTGTTCTTTGATTTGTTTCTGGTTGTCTTGTGAGCATTTTTTGTCTGTTCTGTCCATTTTAGATTGAAAAATTATTGCTTTACTGCAGTTGGAACGCAACATATGACAGTTTACTTGGGAGCAGCAAAACATTCCCTCAGCCTGTTCCTCTTGCTGTGAGCTCTCTTTCTCCCTCTTTGTGCACTCATGTTCCCTAACGAACGGGGGGGTTCAAAGAACTGTTTAACTTACTCCTTGCACCTTAAACTTGACAGGAAATGGTCGATTTCCTAGTGGACATTTGGGAACAAGAGGGAATGTACGACTGAGCAGCAGAAGCACAAGGCATGTGAAAATTTGGTTGAAAGGCAGACGAACTAATTTTGATGTGCATTACAACTGTAACAATAACTGTCCTATTCTCACCCCTTTTAGTTTCTCTCTACAGGCAAATGAAGTCATGCCATTTCTATTGCATTCAAACACGCCTCAAGTTACTTGCTGCTAGTGCTTTTAGCCGGCGGCAATTTTTGCAACTTAATAGTTCTTCACTGTTGCCTGAGAGTAATTGTATTGCATATTTCTCTCTCTTGCTCGGGCAACGTTAAGAACGTTTGAACAAAAAATGTCAACGTGTTGATAGCTTCACTATTTGAAGGCATTTTTAGATACTAGTTGTTCTAGGATTGGTGATGGATAATGGCATTTCGTGATCTTTTGAAGAAATTTTCTTGTGCAAGATCTTTGAGCAAGTGATAATGAATTGAGCTTACATGAATTCGACTTTCGATTGCATTCTGTCTCTGCAAGTTTTGCTAATAAATATCCAGTTATTCTAAACTTAAAAGCAAAAGATAGCAACTCAGCAATTGTCCCATCTAATTAAACGGATTTTCCTTTTAGATTCTTATAAAAGTTACTCTTCAACTTGGGATTACATCAACAAGCATCATTTACTCTCGGGTGAAAATCCATGTAGGTAAACAGAACAGACAAAAGTGAGAAACGTGGCATCAGATACGTTACCCTCTGGAACACTCTTGTCACTTTGGAGAAAGTCCGACCATGCTCTCAGGTTTTACAAGTAGAGCCCTTTATGCTGACGTGACCGCATCTACCAGAACCTCTTAGACAGTTCTGCAACAATCTAAACCCTGCTTCACCTATAAAGCACGCACCGCTCTTTAAATGCTGTTCAAGCCTCTCTTTTGTTTTTCAACACAACGAGAAGTAACAGAATTGCGTTTATCTGGTCTCTTTCTGGCCTTCTGAGTAAAACCAAGTTCAGGAATGGCCTTGGCACGTTTAGCCTTGAGGAATTTGTCCCAAAGGGTACTACAGTTTCCCAGTACTAATTCTTTGGTAGGAGGTCATAGTGCTATTGAGAAGACCACTGTTGGTGGAGTTCAAAGGCAAAGGTGGAGTGATGATCTGTTGAAGAGGTTCATGACAACTGGTGATAAAGTGGCTGGTGAGACCTCAGATGGGAAAGAAGTTGCTATCTCTGAGGGTGGAAAGAAATCTAAGCTGTTCCCTAGGAAAAAGGGAAGGAAAGGCCTTTGGAGGAGCGATGGACGTGAATTTGTTCCTGCTCTTTATGGTAATATGTATTCCCATTTGCTCTTAAGCATTAAAATACTCGTCGAATTATGAACAGGGTTGCAATTAATATCTAAATTTGGAAAAGATATTCCAAGAAACGTTAAACCCTTTTTCTCTCTTTGTTTAGAGTTCTTTCCCTCGGGGCTTGGAAATGCACTCCTGCAAGCAACTGACAACATCAACAGGCTATTCGAAAACCTGAACTTGTCGCCGTCCAATCTTATTGGACGCTTCAAAGAGAAAGACGAATGCTACAAATTGAGGTACGAGGTACCAGGGCTTAGCAAAGAAGACATAAAGATCACCGTTGATGACGGAGTCCTGACAATAAGAGGAGAGCACAAGGAAGAAGAAGAAGAAGGATCAGATGATGAGTATTGGTCTGCTAGGAGCTATGGTTACTACAACACCAGCGTTTTGTTGCCTGAGGACGCTAAAGCTGATGATATTAAGGCTGAGTTGAGGGATGGTTTGCTCTATATCACCATTCCAAGAACTGAAAAGCCCAAGAAAGATGTTACGGAGGTTAAGATCCAGTGATGTACTTTTACGATTAGCTGAAAGTTGCTTTCTTCTGGTTTGTGCATGGTTGATTACTATGAAATGTTTACTTGTGGAAATTGAACTCAAAATAAGAAATCTCTCTAACTTGAGAGCAGCCAGATTCCTTATTCTGATTTGGTTAGTCTTAATGCAATATATATATATATAGATAGATAGATAAGTGACATATTAAAATATACAATTTTACTGTATTATATACTTAATTATTGAAATTTATAAAATAGGTTTAAATTAAATTAAATTAGTTTTTTTCGTACTATTTGATTCTTAATAAATTTCAATTTAATATACCTTCAATAACAATATCAATATCTCGTCGAAGAACAATAATATTTAGTATAAAGATTTAAGGAAATTTAGTAGTAAAGTAGAAAGATTGTTTTTAAATGATCGACATATATGTAAAATAAAAAATAAAGAATAAATAAAAAATAAAAAATAAGTAAAATGATTATAAAAATAAATAAATACAAATATATATAATAAAATGGTTAATAATGATTTCATCTAGAAATTGATTGCAGATGAACAAAGGGGCAATTTAGCATTTGATCTCTCGCGCCAACAGTACACGAAAAGACTAATCATTTATAGAGAATAGAGAAGATCTTCGAAGATAAAACATGTTTTCAAGGCGTGTTCATTACAACATGTTCGAGCTTCGTCGAAGCTGATGACGATATCTAGTTGAATCCCACCATATTAAAGTCGGTTCTAAGCATTTCGCTGAGAAAGCTTGCAATGCTGCCAATGGAAGGGTAAGTGACCAAACTGATCAGGATTCTGCCAACGAGTAACTCTAGGAACTATATGTTCATCGGCAAACTACCAATGAATTTTAACAGAGAATTCGCAAATGAACAAAAGGGCATTGTTTTAACTGCCGACTTCCAGATTGCAGATGAAAAAAAAAAAGAAATCTCGCCAATCAACAAAAGGGTTCGATTTCCGCAAAAGCTTTGAGATTTAAGGCTGTTAAAAAATAGGGTGGGACTTGGGAGAACTAGGAAATTAGGCTCCGTGCTATTGTTGATTGGAAATTTTGATTAACTGAGATTAAATTAAGTACTAAATTGATTAAGTTATACTCATATTAAATTACATTAATTAGGTTTAATTAAACTTTAAAACATAATTAAGAAATACTAAATTAATTTAAGTTAAATCTAATATGTGTTTTAATCTACCACATGACATTTATATGTCTAATAAAAGATCTTAAATATATATCATGATGTATAGTAGACAAAAATTTATGATAATTTATAACATTTTGCAAATGTTAAGATTTTTTTTAATGCTCTTAAATGTTAAGATTTAACTTATATTTTAGTGAAAATATTAAGGTCAAATTTATACTTTTTATTTGATTTTAAACGATCCAAAACATTAGAATTTAACTTATATTTTCATTTTGATAAAAACATTAGTGATAAATTTGTACCTTTTTTTATCAGGTTTACAATATTGCTAACCATGCTGAGAGTATTCTTATATCCAGCGACACCAAATTAGCTATGGATAGTAAGACATGAAATAAATAGACTAATTCCCCTTGTGCCACAAAATTTTTAGAGAGAGTTGGTGAAGAATCTAGTAACATACATTTAACTTGCTTTATATTTCAAGTTTAGTTATCATTAAAAGGGATTGAAATTGAGAACTTGGCCTTGAAAAAATTTTAAACAAACGAAGTGATAAAACAAGTGTGATGAAAATGAGTTGTTTTTCTTATTCACTTTGTGATAGGTTTTCAACTTTAATGTACACAATGTTGATGTATAAGTAAGGTAGAATACAAAATAGAAGAATTTAAGTATATCTAGTAATTTGTTGATATCTCTATTAACAAAGACTAGACTAAAGTATATTTAATGATAGTTAGGATCTTCTAGAGATTTAACATATTGTTATCATCTCCCTTTAAGCTCACAATAGTGTGAAATTGCGAAGTATATTTTAATGATGGTTAGGATCCTCTAGAAATTCAACATATTGTTATCATCTCCCTTTAAGCTCACAATAGTGTGAAATTGTGAAGTATATTTAATGATGGTTAGGATCCTCGAGAAATTCAACATATTGTTATCATCTCCCTTTAAGCTCACAATAGTGTGAAATTGTGAGTTTACTGCCTCAAAGTTGGTGGAACATAGTAGAAGAAAAATATATTGTCATAACATTAGCAAAATGGATATGGTTGATGAAGAGAGCCTTGTTTAAAACTAAGTCTTGAATAAAATAGATGTTAATTTCAATTTTTTGTACAAGTATAAGAAACAAGGTTAACAACATGTTTGACACTAAGATTATCACATCACATGGTGGGTTTGATGTAAGACAAGCCTATTTCACCAAGTAGAGAGATGATCTAATAGGGTTCTGCAGCTGTGAGAGCAATACTTTGATATTCAGCTTTAGTGTTAGACCTAACTATTGTTGGTTATTTCTTGACACTTTAAGAAATAATATTAGGGCAAAAAAAGTACAATAATCAGATGTAAAGTGACAATCATTAGGACAGCTAGCCCAATCAGTATCACAGGAGGCTTAAAAGGTAAGTATTGGCAGTTAAGGGTGGAAGAATAAGAGTCTAGGTACTAGTTTGATGAGGAACGTTACTCTCTTCAAATATAGCTTGGAATTAGTAGGGAAAACTTGATAGCTTGAGCGAAGGATGTAGGATTAGGATTATAAGGTTGTAGGTGATGGGAGAGTAAGTGATATGGTCTAAAAATGTTTGAGGAATACGGTGTGATCATATCTAAATATGACTATGGGATGTGGAGATGGGGACTAAAAAGTGGGATGAGAAAAAGAGATTGGGGGAGAAATGGAAAGGGTGGGTAAGAGCAGTGGGTTGAATGATGAATTGGTATATCGTAGTAATATATGAATGGGAATTGAATAGGAATGTGTTTTGGATTCCGGATGGGAGGTCCAATGATTCTGAGTTTTGTTTAGAAATTATAGAAGTGAGTTTAAAACTATTTGTAGGTTTTTGGGCTTTTTAAAGATACAGCCGTTATGCTACCCAATTTTTGTTAATAATAAGTTTTGTTAAAGATGAAATTGAGATATTGCATGATTAAGAAAAATTATATGAATTGAATTTTGATTGAGGATGAGATTCCAAATGGGGAAATTATTATTGAAGTGCTTAGTATGAGATTGAATAAGATGAAAAAGAAAGAAAAAAATTTATACCGAATTTCGGATTGGTTTAGTCTTAGGGTTTCCAACGCGATAGTTTTCTAAAGCATACACTACAGATGTCGGAAATTTATTTCGGTTCTAGTGAACCGTTTGTTTACTTTGTTTCGATTTGCTTCCGATTCGTTTCGCTCCAAAATCCGTTCCTTCGATTTCCGCTTTTGATTTTATTTCTGCATTTTTTTTGTTTTGGTTGGGGTCCGGTTCCAAGATCGAGTCCCAACACAAATACTTATTCTTATAGACATTCAGGAAGTCTTTCCATGACAACATTGGTGGCTTGATCTGACCTCCCGGGACACTCTCCCACCAATGCAGCGCATCCCCTTGTAGCAAACTTGCAGCATATTCAACCTGCTCGTCAACTTCATAATTCATCTGTTCCAATATCCATTCTGTCTTTCTCAACCATGTCTTAGATTCCTCAGGATCAGTGGTCCCATAGAAATCCACTGCCCCATACTTCCTCATCTTGTCGAATTGCTTCCCTTTCTTAACTGGGGCCGGAGCAGACGATTGCGGCATCTGTCCCATAGCCTGGACAAATACCTGAGTGAAGGCTTGGAACAATCTCGGATCCAAGGTAGACACTTGCTCTTGCAGAACAGATGACTCCTGAGTCTGTGATCGAGAGGGCCCACTACTGTGCCCTATAGAAGCCTCAGCATCTCCTAGAGCTCTAGACTCATCTGTGCCCTCCTCTCTTGATGGAGGGTTAGGTGCAACCGATCCTTGCAAAACTCCTCGTGTCCTTCTATGAGGTGGCATTTCACTCCTTCAATAGAAACACTAACGATTAGCTCACATTTTATCTTAATCCTATTTTCTACATGTATGCATGATATGCATATCATTTAATGCAAACAATCAATTTAATAATGCAAACAATTAATCACATAGCACACAATTCATTCTACCATGCACTCTAAGCCTAGAAAAAACCTAAGCTCTGATACCACAAGATGTTGCGCCCTAATCCCGAAGCCCAAGATATTAGACCTCGTTCCCCGAGCCCAACTATCCAGAGTCAAAAAGCGTAAATGGGTTTCCTTGTAGGGTTATTTCAATCAACCCTCAACTTTTTTGAATCAATCTTTTCGAATTCAAAACTAAAAGTTATCAATTTTTCTGTAAAGTAGAAAAACGTGTTAGGAATCCAATGCTTTAAGAATCAATTAATTTGGAGGTCGGACGAAGAAGTTATGGCCAAAAGAATCCAACATGTTTATGTCCTTAGTCATTTTGTGCCTGTCTTGGCGCAATTGTCATAACTTTTGCTTAAGCTATTGTATTGAAGTCAGTTTTAGACATCTGGAAAGAGACCTTCGAGCTCTACAACTTTCATGAAGAACTCAAAGTAAGATTCAATCCCTATAATGGTTGAAATCGCAATTTACTATAGATGTCCCATGAATGTCTGTTTAACAGACATTGTCGAGCTTGGGAGTCATTTTTCACACGAGAAGGTCCATTTAATGGAAAAAATGCCCGTTAAACAGAAATTGGTGATGCTGGGGACCCTTTTCCACCCGCAAAGGTCCATTTAACGAACCTATTGTCCATTAAACGGACATTGGGGTTTCCGAAACCCCTTCAAAGCCCCTCTAATGCTCCCAACATCCATTCTAACACCATATTCACTCATAATCTTTCCAAATTCAACCCTTCTAATGTAATAACACTCCTCAAACATTCAATTACGACTTTGAATGCATTAAACTCCCAAGCCTCAACTCAAATAACTCATAGCATACACAAACTCTCGTCATTCACTATAGTTGTCATGTTCATGCCTCCTATGCAGCATCATCATT
The DNA here is from genome assembly GCA_027478365.1 of Erythroxylum rufum. Taxonomy (NCBI): domain Eukaryota; kingdom Viridiplantae; phylum Streptophyta; class Magnoliopsida; order Malpighiales; family Erythroxylaceae; genus Erythroxylum; species Erythroxylum rufum. The sequence goes on from JANIHZ010000001.1 coordinate 36,360,797, forward strand.
TATAATCCTCATAGCTCTCAACTCTGATACCCAAAATTTACATACTTTATACCATCGGAAACCTAAGAGGATTAGCTACAACGTTTAAGAAGACTACTTTGTCTATTATAGCCTAAATTAACCCAATTTTTTCCTTGAAGTCAGTACGCAGTTTTTTCCCCTATGAAAACTTGAAATATGAAATGTATACTACAAGATAAAATAAGCACATACACAAGGGAAGTTCTTCAGTCCTCAATTCATTTCTCAATCAAAATGAAGTTCATACATAGCTTTAATTACATATCAACATTTCATCAAAGTCTCTACACAAGTTACAAAACACATTGGATGTTTAATGTTCAATATGCTTATAAAGCTATACAAAAGTCTAGCCACTAACTTAGTACAAAAGCTAACTCTCTCGAAATTTATCCAAATGCCTTGCAAGGATCACTGATCTTCTCGATCTACACCTGAGGAGTGGGAAAGATATTGGGTTGAGCTACACAGGTCAGTGGCTAAGATATTTATAGCCATTGGCGATGAGCCACACAATCAAACATACATGCATCTACTCATATAAGCATATTCATCTTATCTTAATCCGACGATGTAACTTCAACATTCACAACTCATAACTCAATACATCATCACATTAAACACATTTGATGTAATTTATCTTCCAAGCATAACACACAATTTGCATCATAATTTAACATGTCAAAATGCAAATGCACACACAATTGGCTCGAGGGTTTCGTGAAACAAAACAAAGAAACCGAAGTTTACACCATGAATGAAACGAGCCCACTTTTCGAATATCGTGGATACAAGCGGGCAGTCGAGAGAAGGCTTTATGTCGATGCGCACGTTACTACAAAATGGTTCCTCTCTCGCCCAAACACAATCAAATCTCATGCTTCATTCAATCATTCACAATCTCATTTTCTCATGCTTTTTCTTATACAAAATGCCATGACTCAATTCAATGGCATAACATGTGCATACACACCATTCAATTGTTTTATCACAATGTCATACATCATAATGAAATTTTCACATCACAACCTTCTGAACAAGTCATTTTAACAAACAATACACACATAAGGCATTTTGCCCATTACACAATAACTATAAATAAATTACCCACCTTATAACTCTTGAAAATCCGAACTCAATTTGTACCCTTCCTCTTGCTCTTGGGTAGGTTGTTTTTGATTTCCTAACATAACCAAAAATTCTCATTCAATTCCAATTCAAATGAAAATCCCCCAAATATTCGTAATCACAACAAAATGGAATTAACCCAAATCAAGCTCAAACTTAACCTACCTATAGTCTATCTAAGTTAGAAAACCCTAAACCTAGCTTAGAAACCCAAAAATCAAATGGGTCTCTCAATCATATTCTTCCTCCAAGCATTCTCAACACAAAACTCCTTTCTCTCTATACAACTTCTTCATTCACAACACATCAACCATTTCTTTACTAAAGCAAAAAGAAGATGATGAACTTACTTTAAAAAGCTTGATTCTTCTCTTCTTTCCATGATTTTTCCTCCTTCTTCCCTAGCTTTTTCGATTTTTCTTCTGCTTCTCTTCTCTCTCTCATGTTTTCTCTCTTTTCTTCTCCTCTTTGGCTGCTAATGGCACTCTCCCTTCTCTTCATTAATTTTAGCCCTTTTGTTACTCCTTTTCTTCCAGTTATGCCCTTCATTAAACTTGGCTTTCCTAAACTACCCCTCTTTCATTTAACACAAGCCTACTAACTACTTAAGCTAACTTAATTTCTAACACTTCATTGTAATTTCAATTTCTAATCCTTCCCTCAAATTTCTAATTAATGAACCAATTCTAAAAAAATAAATAATTAAACCAACAAACAAACATAAATAAATAATTAAACAAGTAATAAAAATTTAGAAAAAATTAGGATCCAACAACTCTATTTCTCTACCTCCTCAGGTTCTTTTATGTTCTCTTTCAAAAGAAAAAGGGTTTGAAACAAACCCTTATGATGATGGAGGCGGGGATGGTGTCGAAGGTGGCAACTGTACGCGTTAAGCCTCGAAGTGTTGATGAATCCAGTGTATATCCCAGCTCTGATGTTGTTATGTGAGGGCCATCTCCTTCATCCTTCTAGAGTTCTCCGCAAGTCTGTCAGTAATTGCTTTGGTGTCAGTGGAGATTGTATCAACACTTTCTTCCAACATGGTTCTTCTATTTCTTCTTCCTTTTTAGAATACTCGCTAATCAAGTCCTCTTCCGTTTGCTGAGGTGGAACTGTGCTAAAACTTGACTGACTGGCCATGATCTTCACATAAGTTTTTTGGCTGATGTTCCGGAGTTCTATGCTATGGGACTTTAGGATTTTAGCACGCCATGAGTGAGGGTGATTTAGAAAATCAAGGATGTAAATAGTTAGACCACTACAATCCACATCATAGTACTCAACAATGGTAGAAACTAAGTATCCCATACTTAAATTGTTTCTCCCCTTACGTAGAGTCACAGCAATGCACACTAAGATGTTGTGATCCATACACCACAACAAAAAAATTTCCTTCATTTAGAATTTGTTGGTTTCTGATTTGTCAAAAACCATTTGACACATGAATTTATGTAACAACAAGTGCTCATGACTTCGTATAATGTTGTTGTGGGCATTCTTAGTGTCAAACTACTCTAACCCAATAAGCTTATTCCAATAACGGGAAGCATGAAAGTCATCATGATGATCGACAATGGAAGATTCAGGGAAATAATAAATATCACTCATAATTTCAATGTTCAGCTCATAAGGTTATCCCAACAACCTAAACCACATTTCCTTAGGGTTACTGGGTTTGAACTGAAGGGAAGTAAAGAATTTGAGGGTTAGCTCCTAGTAGACATGATATTGGAAGTGTAATAAACTTACTCCACTGAATTCTTTCTAATCTCACAATTCTAGCCTATTAAGCGTAGCAAAATCGAAGTATTTTAGGACTACTATCTGTTTAACTCTAAAGGACTAGAATCGAATACCTTCCACCTCTGTGTAGATTGGGAAGGGTGCTTCGAAATCTACTGCTTTATTCCTTCACCCTAGACTTGATTTCTTCCAGATGATTTGTAACACCCAAATACCCCCTGGGAGGATATGTGGATGCCACCCAAGAATGCATGCCAAAATTTCAAAGAGACAGAACCTAAATCGGACTAACTTTGCTTAATATGCTAACCCCTAATTTGGGGCGTTACATGATTGGTTACGCTTCAGTAACCAATTAATGCACAACATAATGGACTGCAAGTAAGTGGAAGTTGGAATAAAGTGGAAATTTATAAGTCAATTAGAGAGAAAGGAGGGCATTTAGAGGTTCTAAACTTAGAGAGAAAAATTTTAAATGAAAGTGACTGAAAAAAATGAAGTAGGAAATGAATATATAAGTGAAGGAAGAGTAAAATGGTAAAAATTTCAGCTAAAAATCGTGCAGATAGATTTACCCTACTACAAGCCACGATTGTGGCCTACAATGGTTTAACCATTTTTTCCATCCTTATACAAACCCATCGGGATCCTTTCCTAATTTCTTTTTAGCACTATCACCTCTTTACACTTTCCTTTACAATCATCTTTATCAAAATTAATGCCCTAGTCTTCCACAATATTTATTTAGAACAGAAACATCCAAACTACGGAGTTTAAACTATCTAAAATCAAAGAAATAATCGGTAATTTAAAACTATTGGTTGCCTCCCATGTAGCGCTACTTTTAACGTCATTAGCTTGACTCTCTTCTTCACTCAAGTGGTTTAAGAGAATTCCTCGTTGGTGATTCGGTTATGAATCATATAAAATGCACGTGTGCCACCTAGTTGCTTATACTGCCATTTTCTTTTTTCCTAATTCTTTCTTCTCCTTCTCTTGCAAGGTTTATTCTTTTCTAGAGAACATTTTTGTTCATCATTCTTCTCTTTTTCTCCACCAAGATCTGTTCCCTTCATGATGGCAATGGGTTAGAGAGGACTTTTGTCATTCTTGGTTACAGTGAAAGATACATATTGCTCTCCTACGTTTAGAGTAAGCTCACCGCCATCTACATCAATAATTAATCGGGCAATGGCTGAAAATGGCCGCCCAACGATAATTGGTTTTTGCATCTTCTTCTATGTCTAGAATGAAAAAGTCTATGAGGAAGGTGAACTTTTCCACTCGAATATGCACATCATGTATGATACCCTTTCGACGATGAACTGACTTATCTTGTAACATACCACTCTAATAGAGCATATTCCCGAGCATATCAAAGGATATTTGAGGCTATACTCTACCGAAATGATATGTTAGAAAACAATTCAAAAATATTTTTCCACCTTACACATAATATCATATAGCATATAAGCATCTTAATCAACAAATTGTCAAAGTTCGACCTTACTTTCTGAAATACCTTCCATATTTAACCTGTGTAAACCACATAAAGGAAAGCTCAACTTTCTTTT
>JANIHZ010000001.1:36379998-36394519 GCA_027478365.1 Erythroxylum rufum
AGAGCAAGAGTGGAAATGCTCTGGTTTAGTTTGGTTTTTCGTAAGAGGTTGGACATCCGGTAATGGGTTCCAACAGTTATGGTATTAGAGCAAGAAGAGTTTATAAGGAATCATGTATAATTATGAGGGTTTCGGATTAAGTAGTTGGGTTCTGAAAACGGGATCCAACAGAATTGGTCCCCTAAGTAACTATAAGATAACAAAAGAAATCTCATAAATAAAATTAAGTGATGATTATTTTTAAATAACACTAATAAAAAATGTATACTTAGATTAAGTTTGTATCTTTAACATATTGCAATGTACACCTTAAAATCATCTTACACATCCTTGTATGGATATATTTTTGAGCTAATGAAGTCTTGCATTATGTCATTTGAAATAATTATTAAGATTAAGAAAGTTTGTATACTAAATTCAACTCTGTTTATGAAACTTGGTCTAAAATAGACACTTCGATTAAGAAATGCATTAGTAGTAAACAACAAAGAGAAAAGTCACTTTTCTCATCTCTTATTCATAACTATAAGATAAGATGTGTACAAAAAAAAGACCTATTTTTCATATTCTAATTATTTCCTTTATCGTTTATATAATATCACTTAAGTAATTCATTATTAGCTTCTCATCACTATTAGCCAAATGAAGTATTCTCATCAAAGGCCCACGAACTCAAATCACAAATAATTAGATCAAAATTCAAGATCATCAAGCATAATCCTAGAAACTTCCATTCTAATATTAGACTTAATATGCTAAGATGCAATATGCTTATTACTTATAAACATTTCTCTCAACTCATTACTAATTTGAAAAAAATAATGAAGTGACAAGAAATTATGTAAAGATCTTATCGAAATAAATTCCCACAATTGGTGAAATCTTTTCTCATCAAATTCAGAACCTATGCACAATTATTAATGAACTTAGTCACTTATCTCATTTTTTGCATAATTTCATCAATGATATGAAAGTATCTACCATTTCATATATTTTTTAGCATCATATCAATACAATTTGTATCATAAGGAATTCAAAAGAAAGATTTATACATGCTTTTATAAGTTCTTCCTAACTGCTTTATAAGCATGATCATTATTAATGATGAATTGTACAATATTTTTTGGCTTAATTTCATTTATACATTCATCAAATATGTGCAAAAAAAGTATCAACATTTCTTATAAGCTTTGATGCATTAACTGACTTGAAAAATATCGTCCCTCGTAATATAATAAATTAAAACTTTTATAATATACTCATGTCTCCTATTTGTCTATCTATCACACATGATTGAACATTTATAAATTACCTAAGTCTTTCTTCTTACACTCAAATAACTTTCTATTTCAATAATATAATTTCTTGGAAGGTACCCACATAGTTATTAATTGAAGGAGCTTTAAATCCTAAACCATAAAAGGTAATAGCATCTGTTATTGGTTGGTAATAGTAAGATTAGGTAGCATTGAATAACACACTTACATCAAACCACTATCTAATAATTGCTATTTTCACACTACGAGCTACTTATTTAGATTATAATGCACAACATATAGAAGGTTGCATTTCAAGAATTTCGTAGAGTAAAAAACTTGGGCACTTATCTTATTCTTTTTCTCATATCAATTGCATCAATCCCATATTCTTAGGTAAGAATAATAGCTTCATTATTGTCAGTGTCATCCTCATTGATGTAAAATGGGCTACCACTACCAATTTCTTATTTAATTCTTTGTCTTATTTCTTTCTCTTTCTTATACTTGTCAAACAAAATTTTCATTTGTAAATTGACATCATGTCCAACTTGTTTGTAAAGTCCCATATTACCTTTGATCACAACTATATGTTTATTTAATCTGGTGAATCCTCCACCTTTCAATGTTTATCACAATAAAAATATTTTTGTGATTTTTCATACGAAGAACTAATCTCGTATAAGCCTATGTTGAATCATTGAATCTTTTTGAAGAGGTTGAATTATCATAAATTTTTTGAACTTTTCATATTTATCTATAAGAATATATGCAATTAAATAAGTGTCATAAACGTTAAATTCATTTATCAATACATTAACTTGGTCGCTTATAATCAGGTAAGCTAATATGGGTATTTCCTATTTATAATATCCACTTTTTTTCATCGATAAGAAAATTTATAATAGTAAAGGAGAGTGTTAAACAGACAAGCAAGCTTGCAAATAATGGAATGACCCACTTCCTATCAATAAACACTCTTTCTCAAGTGAAAATTGGTGTTCTTCATGCGCATCAATGGGTTTTTCATAACATTAGTGCCCTGTAGCTAAAATATAACAGTTATCCAATCTATATTGGCGAATTATGAAATGCTAACAAGCCTAACACGTGAAAACCTACTAAATTAATAAAAGAAGAAGGCCAACAAAAGCAAATAGGTTCAGAAAGACTTTAAAGCAAGGGCTGTACGAATTTACATATTCTACTGGAAATTAAAGTTAAATACCCAAAGTCGCAAATCTAAAACGGAAAAAGGAAATTAAAGACAATTACCTTTTTTAAAGGACAATATTCACAAAGAAACCTAAACTTGGTTTGGAAAAAGGAAAAATATATATCAAAGAATAATAAAAACATTAAGAAAATGCATAAAATTATAACAAATGTTAGAGAAGTAAAGAATTCAACAAAAGATAAGTTTCAATGAGTGAATACAACACAATAGAAGATTACTTGTTAAATACATAATAGTGGAATATGGTAGGAAATAGTGAACCGTGACAAGTGATGACTATCAATTGTGACAAGCAAGAAGACAACAACTGTAGGTAAGGAAAAAAAAAAGGTTTTGGTCTTGTGATTTTGGGTGGAATTGAGAGTGAATACCTTTTTTTATTGATATATAGTATGAAATTCAAAATTTTTATTACAATTGAATTTTTAGAATTAAATATTTTTTATTGGTTCACTAATATAATCCCTTGAAGTTGATTTGTGACATTTGTTCCATATCTTACTATTAAAACTATATTTTGGATTAGTTAAAGTGCATATAAATTAGTAGAGAACATTAGGTAAGTCTAGGGGTGAAAGTTTTGGTCTAGTGTGATATGGAGTCAATGGAACTGAATCGAGTTAGGCCACTAAAATGACTTTATTTTGGGATAATTAATTAAAGTGATATCATTTTTGTCTGTAAGTTTAAAAAACTAATTATTTTGATTACTTATACTAAAATAATGTCCTATGTAAAACAATATTGTTTTGGTATAATCAATTAAAATAATATCATTTTGGTTTTTAAATTTAGAAAATGATTGTTTTAATCAGTTATATCAAAATGATATTGTTTTAGTAGTGATGTAAATTGTATAAAAAGGAGCCGGACCAGGCTCAGGCTACCTCCAGTCTAGTCCATTACTATTCATAACTAAGATATGAACCAAAGTTATTAATATACTCTATAAGGTGGTACAATTATTGGTAGGACTTTTTCAATTGCCTTTCCTGACTTACCTAAGAGACTTTATATACATGGTTGGTTAAGAGTAAATACATATTGTTAATATTAATTGGATTGAATTTGTTATTTAAACAAATTCAATCCAATTTATTACATATAGATATATGAAATTAATTGCCACTTACGAGATTGATAACTTCCTATGTATACTTAAGTGCAATTAATTTCATTCACCACCCGTATTAAAAACAAGAGTACCTCGGCTCGTAAGGGTTGTTGGGTGATTCTTTTGTTCTTTCAAACTTGGTTTTCAAACATAGGGAATCCGTTGAATTGGGAAAAGAAGTCATCTCAGTTTCCAAAGCAGCAGCATTTTTCCTCTTTTTTATATGACTCGGGACCTGAAAGACCAAAATGAACGCTGCAACAGATAACAAACTTTTTACTGTTTTCAGCAGGAGAGAAAGTAGTTTCAACTTGGAATTTCTCTTCCCTATTTAAGCTTTTTATCTAATGACTTCTTTGCATAGGTCCAGTCCCTAGTCAAGCTATTTCTAGTGTTTTGAAGCTGCATATGCCAATCAAACTCTAGCTTACAGTGCTGAAAAAGACAAATTGCTCCAAGGAGAAGAATTCAGGCAACGTATTGCCAAGACAATAGTAAGATATAAGCTAAAACTATTGTTGATTGAGGGTATTGACTTTTTCAGATTGGTAAATATGTTTGATCGCTGCAGGATCTAATTCACTTGAGGTTAAAAACATGAAGAGCATTGTACCTGTTGTATTACGGAAAAATGAGGTAGCCTGAACTCCTGAACATGCCTCCTCACTCTTCACCACTCTTCGCAACTCGCGCAAGAAAAAAGTAAAGACACCACAGTTGATAACAGAGGGACATTGTTTTCCACCCTCCATAATAGCCAAAAGAAACCTCTAGGTGAGACTTGAGAGAGTTCCTAACTCCTACTCATTCAAGAATTGTAAGGTATATGTGTTTAGCATCCACAGCTCAGATTGGAGTTGTGCGCGACATGGCATGTGCCAAAGTTGGCAATTGTTTTGCTCATAAACTATCAGACTACACAGGGATGATGAGTTTACTAAGCTTGTCCAAAATTACACATAGCTTCTCTAGAAGTTGAATAAATTAAATTGGAAGGTATTACAGTTTAAAGTTTTGCAACAATCATCAAACTCTAATCTGACAATGAAACGCTTGAATCCCCTGATAAGAAGAAAAGAAAGCAAATGATGCAGGGATGAACAGAATGAGTTTGTGGGCTACAGGTATTAAATATATAGGCGAAGTAATAAATGAAAGTCAAGCAGCCTGATCCAAATAGTCGTGGCTTAGTAGAAACATAAAGTAAGTGCCACAGTTTCCCAAAAGAAGCGACAAAAATGTGTCCATGTTCACAAACAGTGTCAAAGTCCAATGGCCTTTAGTCGGTGAGCGCACACTCGCACAAGATATAAGTCCAACACCTGATCTCTGTTTAATATTATTTTATTTTATTTTATCTTATAAAATTTTAATTATTTATTTTACGAGAATTACGTAATATTTAAATAAAATATCATAATATTAAATAAAGAATTTGGACTTGTCGAGCACTCCCGTACTTTCGTCTTTATCGTGCATACTGTATATATATCCCCGTACCACTTGCCCCTTTGTCTTCGCAATCAAATCACATTACTTCCTCGCTCTTCAGCGTTCTCCTGCCTTTTCCCTTTCTCTCATCATCAGCAGCCCTTTATTGGTTATGATTTTTCTCTTCACTGTAACATACATCACGAGCAAGTTTCACTATTATGCAGGTGCTGGTCTATTGGAGACTCATGATTCCATCAAGAAATCTCTCAAGTTGCCTCAAAGTTGCAGTATCTCTTTATTTCATCTTTTTCCTCGTCATAATCTCACCTCCAATATTAGGTAAAACAGAGGAATGAACATTAAATTTCTTACCTTTGTTGTCATATATTTTCTTCTATTCATATAACAATTCCCTGCATGCAAGCTCTTGTGAGATTTTAATGCTGTTTCAGTAAAGAAAACAATCTTCTTTCCCTTCCCTCTTGAATCTACAGTTCACGGCTCTCTATCTTCAAGCAACAGTAACAATTTGCAGCAAAGAAGAAAGATGGTGTTGGGTTCGAGGCCTCCAGGCTGTATTGACAAGTGTATGAATTGCAGGCCTTGCTTGGCTACATTGGTTGTTCCTTCTCATGAGAGAAAGGGTTTTACTTTTAAAGCATCAGCTCGTGGAGATGATGGTAGTTATTATCTTCTATCTTGGAAATGCAGATGCGGGAATAAGCTTTATCAACCTTAATCTAGAGCAAACCGTTATCCGTTTATAGTTATTAATCTTCCGTCTGTATGGATTAGAGGTTAATCATTAGCTGTTGAAGTTTGTATGTATGTTTTTCCTCTCTACCCAACACCTTGTTCCAACCCTCTTCTGCGTCAAAAACAGAAAATGTAAACAACATAAAACGACTTCGTTTTTTTGTGCGAAACAAGGTTGAAACATACATAAAACGTCATTTTTTTATACGCTGAATAGGATTAGAGGAGGGTGTTGGGGATCTTGTGCAGTTTTTTCCTATTTTACTCAGTAGATTTACTCACGTTCAATGCTCAGGAATCATATCATATTTCAGTTTACATAAAAAATGTGACAGGACTAATCTCTGCCACTCTTGTGCAAAACAAGAAACGACATATTTTGGATAGGTGCAACCAAAACAGAAGTGAAAAATATCAAGTTCCCAGTCCCGTCATCTTGGTGGTGTTTCACAGACAGTGATAATACATAGGAGCCATCGACTGGACATAACTGGGAAAAACATGTAAGGTGGAAGGGCAAAACACTGGTATCCACTTCACTATTTCAGTCTGCATATAAAAGTGAGCAGTGGCTTTCTGGGGTTTCCTGTCCTTTGCTTTTAGTTTCAGATCATAAGATAGCCTAAAGTAATGGTCTAAGTTTGAGTTGAACGGTTGATGTCTCCTGTAGCAAGCAGTATCAGACATGCATAAGATCTTTTTTGCTATTCGTTTGTACCAGCGATTTGTACTTCAAATAATAAAAGATAAATGCAGGTTCGATCACTTTTTGCAGCCTTAATCAAGTATCATAATCTCAATATGCATTTCCTGATTTTACATTCTGTGCAATTTGGAGAATTAACGTCATGTTCTTTTTTCAAATTTGTATTTTTTATATCTTAATTGTTTTTTATTGATAAATTAGAAGAATTTATATAGAAAAAACAAAATATGTACAAAAGAGTTCACTCAACTAGTACCTTTGAGGACACAACCAGCTATAACATAGCAGTCAACCCACATTACTATCCAAAGCAAAACGCAAGGAAACGCAACTATGACTTATGGGGGGTTCTTGCCTACCTCCACTAAACAACAGATTTCATATACTCTAAATAATACCATACCAAAGAAGCAATAACTTGAGGATAAGATATCCTTAGCTAAACAATTTCTCAATCCCAATAGAGGCAATACCAATGAATAAGCTGAAATCAAATCTGCACTTCAAACGTCCTTTACCCAGGATGACCTGCCCTCGGCTTAAGCAGAAGGAGAATGTGTGACCTCATAGAATGGCTGCCACTATGGAAGGTTAGTCATCCTTGCAAGTTTCGGTGCAGTACCAAAGAATTCGTCCTGCCAAGTCCATCAGTAAGTTTGTAACACTGTAGCAAGTTGGATAGCCAACTTAGGAAGTTGGATAGCCAACTAACTCCTGTCCGATCGTATGATAGGGAACTCACTTGCTGTTGAATTAGATAGTCTGATCTATCAACCTGCAGAAAGTTAGTGAAGAACAAATATAATTACCGCCTCTCTGGGTTTAAGCTGAGAAGTTCCTTAACTTGGGAGATTACTCCGAAAGACACTCTCTCCACATCCTTGGCTTCATCCTTGAAAGTTTTAGTATTTCGTTCAGTCCATATATAGTAAACAGTAGTAGAAAGCAGGAGAGAAGACAAAAATTACAAACCCTCTCTGACCATTTAAAAAGGGTTGTAAGTAATAACCACAAAGTTTATTATCTATATTATATTGCAACCCAATTAAGTATCAACCGTCAGTTTCTCTCTCTAGTTTATCCTCAAATGCCCATTCTTTATCTACCAATTGCTTCAACTTGAAGCACCCTTATAACCAACTTGTTGGAAGTCCTCCATTTAAGAAATCTTATATTGAAAGTGGAAGGAACACGTGAGCAGATTTCTCCCTATAAATAGACATCACGAGGGAAGACTTAAGCATTTCAAGTCAAGTATTAGGAGGAGCACAAGCTTAATAAAATAGAGAGTTTTATGCCTAATAATTTAGCACTAGTGTTCTTCTATTTGTGAGATATTTTTCACTCTCTTTGTATTTTCAATAGTTTAATCTCTTGGGTCTTTCGGTATATTATCTATAGCTTTATCTAGAGAAATTGTGTTGTACCTATTATTTTAAATAGTAGAGATATTTTGGACTATGATCTCGTGGTTTTTACTTTCCATATTGGGAAAGTTTTCCACGTAAAAATTTGATGTGTCTTTCTTTGATTTTATTTTGGAGTTTCTGTGATTTTCTCTGTTTAATGATTTCCTCATAGGTTTACAAAAGGCAAGAGAGATTTTATTCCGCTACTTTGGTGTGTCTACCTCTCATCAAACTAGTATCAAAGCCCAATTTGGGTGTGCAATTCTAATTATCATATGCTTTGTGGTTGCCACTAAATAGTGGATTCTCCACATTAGAAAATAAATTAGATTACTATATGAAGATATTGGACACTATTCACGTGTATTGTTACTATTTACGTGTACAGTCGCCATTCACGTGTACGGTTACTAAGCCATTCATCCTTTATAAATGATGGAAGTTAACACAAACAAAATGATCAATTTGAACAGAGGCAACTTTCAAGTATGGAAGGAGAAGATGGAAGATTTCTTTTATGTGAAGGGATACCATGAATTTGTATTCGGTATCACAAAAGCATCAAGGCAAATCCGACACCGAGTGGAGTCTTTTACATAGATAAGTATGTAGATTCATCAGAAACTGGGTAGATGATAATGTTCGGAATCATATCTCTGATGAGAAGGAAGCAGACAAGTTATGGGTAAGGCTCGAGAGCCTTTGTACTCGAAAATCTGGCAACAACAAAATAATCTTGATTAAACAACTCATGGACCTGAGATACTGAGATGGAACACCAATGATGGATCACTTGAATACTTACCAAGGGATCATTAATCAAATGGCCACTATGAGGCTCACTTACGATGATGAACTGCTCAGATTATGGCTTTTGGGATCCTTATCGAGCTTCTGGGAGATGTTCAAAACAACATCTTCAACTCATCCCCTGAAGGTGTAGTCTTAATGCAAAAGGTTAAAAGCAGCCTTTTGGAGGAGGCGTCTAGAAGAAAGACTCAAGGCTCATCTCCCGAGTTCGATGTCTTAATCACGGAGACAAAGGGGAGAAGCAAAAGCAAAGGTCCAGGCCAAAGAGATAGATCCAGTAGCAACCCCAACAAATCTGCTAACATTAAGTGCTTCTACTATATTGGAAAAGGCAATATGCAGAAGAATTGCGGGAAGCTGAAAAGAGAAGGTAAGAGGAATTAGGTATCAAAGAAGAATGATGCCAGCAGTTAAGATCGGATTATTGTCACCGAGGATCTCTTATGATCTGTGATGAGGAGATTAGTATTATATGAGAAGAAAAGAGTTAGGCAATTAATAGTGGCACCTTAACTTAAATGACTGCTCAACAGACACTATTTACATCTTATACATCCAGAGATGATGGGCGTGTGAAGATGGGAAATAATGGATTTGCACAAGCCACTGGCATTGGAAACATTTGCTTAAAGACCAGTAATCGCACGAGATTAGTACTGAAAAATGTCAAATATATTCCAGATATTAGATTCAGTATCATATCTGTCGAAAGCTTGATGATGAAGGATTTTGTAGTAAATTCTATAAAAATGTATAGAAACTTACCAAAGGTCATGATTGTAGAAAAGGGTAAGAAGCATGAGACGTTGCATATGATGCAAGCCAACACTCCCAATAGCAATATTAATGTTATGGAACATGCAGATGCAACTGAGTTGTGACATAAAAGAATCAACCATATGAGTGAGAAGGGCTTAGCAGTGTTAGTTAAGAGGGGACATTTATTTGGTGTCAAAAGTACGTGTCTTAGAAAGTGTGTTCATTGCTAACAGGAAACCAGAATCAAGTTGCTATCAAGAGTTCACCTCCCTCTAGAAAACCAAATGTACTTGATTTGGTACATTCTAAAGTATGCGGTCTGATGAAGACAAAGTCACTTAGTAATGATCTCTACTTTGTGACTTTTGTTGATGATCACTCAAGATAAGTATGGGCTTACACCTTGATGTCTAAGGATTAAGCGTTAGAGGTCTTTAAACAATTTCAGGCTTCAGTCGAAAGAGGGACAGGGAAAAAACTGAAATGTATCCGGACTGATAATGGGGGAGAGTATTCTGGTCTATTTTATTAGTATTTCAAAGAACAAGGCATTTGGAATCAGCTGACAGCGCTAAAGATGCCACAATTGAATGGTTTGGTAGAAAGGGTGAATAGAACTCTGATGGAGAGATTCATATACTTATTATCATAAGCAAAGTTGCTAAAACAATTTTGAGGCGAGGCATTGAATACAGTGATGCATGTGGTGAATCTCTCACCCTTTGTTCCATTACAGTCTGATATGCCTGATAGATTTTAGTCAAGAAAAGATGTCAAATATGATCATCTTCATGTCTTTGAAAGCAAGGCATTCATGCACATTCCCAAAGACGAGAGATCCAAGCTTAATGATAAGACAAAATGGTGCATCTTTTTAGGTTATGGCCTTAATGAGTTTGGTTACATACTTTATGATCCGGTCAACAAGAAGCTTATCTGAAGCTGCGAGGTTGTGTTTTTGGAAGATGAGACCATCAAGGATATCCAAAAGACAAAAGATGTAACACCCAAAGATATTGGTGATGTGCTTGATTTGGATCCAATTAGCAAGGTACCAACATAAGAGAATGTTAAGGAGAATACTTAAATGTACCCGATGAGGATGTTCCTTCACCAAAAGAGGCAGATGATGGTGAGGATGACTGAGCACAAGGAGCAGAGGATCCAACTCTACTCAGACAATCTGATAGAGACAAAAGACCTTCTACTCGATACTCTCTAAATGAGTATATGTTACTCACTGATGGGGAAGAACCTGAGAATTATAAAGAAGTTATGGAAGATGAACACAAACAATGGTGGGTTAAAGCTATGGAAGAAGAGATGAAATCACTCGTTGAGAATCACACTTTTGACCTAGTAAAGCTCCCCAAAGGAAAAAAGAGTTTAGAAGAATAGATGGGTGTTTAGGGTAAAACATGATGAATACTCGCTACAGCCATGATACAAAGCTAGATCGGTGGTCAAGGGATTCAGTCAGAGAAGGGTATTGATTTAGCTGAAATATTCTCACCAGTGGTGAAGATGTCATCCATTCGAGTTATTCTCAGCTTAGTAGATCTATATGGAGCAACTAAAGGGTTCCAAAGTCAAGGGTAAAGAAGATTATGTGTGTAGGCTAAAGAAGAGTCTTTATGGCTTAAAACAAGCACCGAGACAATGGTATAAGAAGTTTGAGTCAATTATGGGAGAGTAAGGCTATAAGAAAATGACTTCTGATCGTTGTGTTTTTGTACATAAAATCTCTAAAGATGATTTCATTATTTTACTTCTTTACATTGAAGACATGCTGATTATTGACAAAAATATTAATAAAATTGACAAACTGAAGAAGCAGTTGAGCAAGTCTTTTGCTATAAAAGACTTAGGGCCATCAAAGCAGATCCTTGGTATAAGGATTTCTTGAGACAAAAGTACAACGAAGTTGTATTTGTCTCTAGAGAAGTACATTCAGAATGTGCTTAAAAATTCAACATGGAAAATTCTAAAGTGGTTAGTTCCCCTCATGCAGCCCACTTTAAGTTAAGCAGTAAATACAGTCCTTCTACAGAAGTAGGGATAAGAGATATGTAGAATATTTCTTACTCCTCAGTAGTAGGAAGTTTAACGTATGTCATGGTATGAACAAGGCCAAACATAGCTCATACAGTTGGTATGGTCAGTAGATTTCTCTCAAATTCAAGAAGAGAGCATTGGAATGTTGTGAAGTGAGTCATGAGATATCTTCGAGGTACTTCCAACTTGAGTCTCAGTTTCGAAAATGAAAAGCCTATATTAGTAGGCTACACAAATTCAGATATGGGCGGTGATGTTGCTACCATAAAGTCTACTTCAAGATACTTGATCACTTTTACAGGGGAGTAGTATTATGGCAGTCAAGATTGCAAAAGTGTATTGTGATACATACTATCAAGGTGGAGTATATTGCAGCAACAGAAGCATGCAATGAGTTACTGTGGATGAAAAGATACATCTAATAACTTGGCTCCAAGCAAGATAAATATGTTATGTATTGTGACACAATCAAAGTGATATCTATATTGGCAAGAATTCAATTCTCCATTCGAAATCAAAACATATCGAGATAGGATATCATTGGATCAGAGGTGTTTTGAATTCCAAGTTGTTAGCACTTGCAAAGAGACACACAGATGAAAATGGTGCCGATATGTTGACAATGGCATTACCAACAGATAATCTTGAAGTCTGCAGATTGATCGTAGGGATGACAAGTGCTTCTAATTGATATGGTATGATGATGATCCTAAATGTCAGGAGGGGGAGATTTGTTAGAAGTCCCTTCATTTAAGAAATACTAAATCGAAAGTGGAAGGAAGGCTTAAGTAGATTTCTCCCTATAAATAGACACCAAGAGGGAAGACTTAAGCATCCCAAGCAAAGTATTCAGAGCAATACAAGCTTAGTAAAATAGAGAGTTTTGTGCTTGATAATTTGGCACTAGTGTTCCTCTATTTGTGAGATATTTTTCACTCTTTTTCTATTTCCAAGAGTTTAATCTCTTGAGTATCTCGGTGTATTATCCCTAACTTTATCTAGAGAAATTGTATTGTACCTATTATTTTAAATAGTGGAGATATTTTGGACTACGATCCTGTGGTTTTTACTTTCCATATTGAGAAGGTTTCTCACGTGAAAATTTGGTATGCCTTTCTTTGATTTTATTTCAGGTTTTTGTGGTTTTCTCCACTTGGTGATTTCCTCATAGGTTTACAAAAGGTGAGAGAGATTTTATTCCACTACTTTGATGTGTCTACCTCCCATCATAACTCTGAAACCTCCTCCCTCTCTTTACCGATTAAACTCAATAGTCCATTTATCCTTCCGACCATACAAAGGCAACGCTAGCATTGGTTACTCCTCCATTCACAGGTCTAGTCTCCCCAACCTACCCACCACTTGATCATGACTCTAATCGGTTTAAAGGTTCGATTTTTATTAGGTTTGTTTTTTTCATTCGAGTTTTTTATAATACAGGTAAGGGTTTCACATATAATGAATTTAAGTAGTCAAAGTAAAGATTTACTTAAATGATATTAAACTATGGATTTATGACATCTGAGATTCTAGGAAACACTTAATTAGACGATGGAGTTATGTTCGGGTATGTTTATTTTAGTCTTTGATGTTGGATATTTTTGACATTTCCTATAAAATTGGACAACATTTAATTGAATTTTTCAGTTTTTCAATAACTTATCGGATAAGTTACGTAATTTGATCAGGATAAAGATAATAAAGTGGCCTAATAAATGATCTAAATCAATAGGTCAAAGTCTGAGTAAAAAATAAATCCCGATCAATATGGATCAAACCCATATCGGGCCTACTATGGGGAAACCTGATATGAATGCTATATATAAAGGTTAAGGTCTCCTATAATTGCTTATATCATTTGTAAGCATAAGGATTCTCTGACCCGTTAAGAGAGCTTACATTTTGAGAAAATTGTAGAAAGGCTTTACCTCATTTCGGTGAGCAGGTCCCGTGAAGACGGCAGTAGATTCACGCTCGTTTGAAGTTATGGAATCAAAATTAGATATTTTCTGCATTTGTTCATTTATTGCCCTTCCATGTTTGATATGAGATACATAACTAAGGTCCTGTTATGTGTTACACGTGGTATTAGAACGGTGACATGATCAGGTGGTTAAAAACGAAGATATTTCAATTTTTTCTTGCTTATTATTGCATGAAAGTAATATACATATGTTTAGCCTTGAGAAATGGGGTGAAAATAAGCAGGGGAGTGTGAAAAATTGGCCTAAATCTCACAAAATATCACCTTTTTTCCAGTTGGGGATGAAGACTCAGGTGAACTATACACTATACAAATTAAGGCATGTCACTTCTCTCCATGCGCAGCCGACGTCAGCGCCGATGCAGTGCTGACATCAACGTGCTATATTACAAAAAAAATTTAGATTTCCCGTAAGGGTGCCTGGGGTGGTTTGGGTCAGTTTCCAGGTCTAGGAAATTTATAAAGTTAAATTTTCCATTTTTGTGGATTTATTACATTAGTAATAAATTAAATTTAACTCCAAAAAAGGAGTTAAGACATTCTGAAGCCGATTTTGAGTAAATTTTCATGCTTCAGACATCACATGAGAGAGATACTTCAAGTTTTTATGTCTCAGGTGTTAAGTCAAAATGACTTTACATAAATGATTTTGATGAAATATAAATAATAATGGAAAAGCAGACGAAAGAAAAAATGAAAAGCAGACGGAAGAAAAAATTGAAGAGTAGATGGAAGCAAAAATGAAAAGCAGACGGAAGCAAAAATGAAAAGCAGACAGAAGCAAAAATGAAAAGCAGACGGAAGCCAAATTGAAAAGCAGACGGAAGCAAAAATGAAAAGCAGACGGAAGCCAAATAGAAAAGCAGACGGAAGCAAAGCATGTCAAATCATGAATCAGTCTGAGTTAGTTACAGAACTCAACTGAATAACCGTTTCTTGAAAGAAACAAGAATCAAGAATCAAGAAGCAGTTGAAGACGAAGGCTATAAATAAGAGTCGGA
>JANIHZ010000001.1:36479926-36492617 GCA_027478365.1 Erythroxylum rufum
AGAATCAAGTCATTTGGAGGTCTAGAGAAGAAGTTATGGTCAAAAGAAGCAACCATGTTTATGAACTCAATCATACTAAACCTGTTTCGGGGAAACAGTCGTAACTTTCCGTAAAAATTTCTGATTGAGGTTTTATTTATATGGTTTGAAAGAAGAATTCAAGATCTACAACTTTGATGAAGTCTATAAAGGCAAATTCCTTCATCTGAGGGGTCAAAAATAAAAGCAGACGATGATGACGTCATTTTGAGACGATGATGACGTCATTAGACGATATAGATTGGGAAAATCTGCATAACTTTCCCTACAGACATCGGATTAAGGTGTTATTTACATGGTTGGAAAGAGAATTTGAAGAAATACAACTTTTAGGAAGACATAAAAGACCAATTCTTTCATCTGAGAGGTCAAAAACAAAAGCAGATGATGATGACATCATCAGACAATATAGATTGGGAAAATCTCCATAACTTTCCCTACAGATATCAGATCAAGGATTTCTTTATATGGTTAGAAAGATAATTTCAAGATATACAACTCTTGTGAAGATATACAATTTTTTCATCGGAAAGGTCAAAAACAAAAGCAGACGATGATGATGTCATTTTGAGACGATGATGACGTCATCAGATGATACAGATTGGGAAAATCTGTATAACTTTCCCTACAGATATCAGATTAAGGTGTTCATTATATGGCTGGAAAGATAATTTCAAGAGCTACAACTCTTATGAAGACCTCAAAGGCCAATTCTTTCATCTGTAGGGTCAAAATCAAAAGCAGACAATAAGATCTCATTTTGAGACGGAAGGAATAAACAGTAAGTGAGACGGTCAAACATGAGACGCAAAAAGTCAAACTGAGACGATGATGACGTCATACTAAGAAGATGATGACGTCATTTTGAGACGGAAGCAAAAGCAGAAGGTCAAACTGAGACGTAAGAAGTCAAACATGAGACGATGTCTAAGGCTGAAGCAATCAAAAGTGCATAACTTTCAGGTCAGATGTCCAAAATTTACGTACTATATACCGTTGGAAAGATAAAAGAAAGATCTACATCTTTCCAAAAGGCAACTTCACCAGAATCTATCCATATCAATCCCAAATTTACCCCTAAAGTCTGAAGACAAATTTTCCATTCAACAAACTGTACCGATTTCTTAACTTCATGACAACTTTTGAGACTCTTAGAGACTGAACCGAAATTCTATTTCTTTATACGAAATGCGGTCATATATCTCTAGTTTAATTTAAATCAAGAATCATCTCATTCGGAAAGCTAAAGAAAACGTTGTGCCTAAAATACTGAAGCCTATTCAGTGAACATTTTCCAGATCAATGCCCATTTTGTTTCTAAATCTTTCCTTAACACAACCCATACCCGGATCACTCTTTCTACTTCATTCAATCCTCATTCTAAACTTCATTTGAAATCAACATTATCGATAATGAAATTTAATCCACGAATAATTATGAACACAAATAACAAAACATACATATGTGTACATATTCTTTATCAAATTTACTACACAATTCAACTTCATTTTTGCTTTCGTTTCACTTCTAACTTTCATCTTCATTCTTTCTATTTCAAAAATCTCTTATTCGCCGAAAATACTGTAGCAAATCATAAATCTATCCACTTTCCATATTCCCTACTTTACTCTTGTCTATCATTTCTTAGTTCAAAAACTTTCATTCATTAGTTCTTAACTCGTGACTAATCACCAAAATTTCTCATTCAATAACTCTAATCTTTCACAAAAAGTTCGGGGTCCAACAGTTTGACCATAATCTGAAAGATTTATGTCATCCTATCTCTAGGGTTGCAATCAACTACTTCCAATTAAGGTAGATCTATTCATAAACAGGATTTTTTAATCACTACGTATGAAATCAGGTTATGATATAATATTTCGAATCTATTAGAACATAAATAAAACTTGTAAGTGGATGACAATATATCAATCAAACCAATTGCATTAATAAAAGAATAAAATCATATTAAAGTATCAACAAAGGGTTCATCTAAACTAAATACTAAGAAGACGTTTAGTTACACATGATTGAACTGAAATCAAACTAAAATAAAAATAAAAATGAATTGAAAACAATGGGTTCATAATTCTAAGTCTCCCTAGTTGTCTTCTATTAAGTATTCTTGCGATGTAGAGGTTTGATCTTGTATTCAAATTGATCTTTCATTGAATTCTTTGTGTTTTCCTACTTCTCCAGATCAAAAGTGCCCCTTCAGCTACCTCTGAGAGTTTTAGAATGCCTCTGTACATCTTTACCTTTGTTTGCCTCCAAAAAATGCCCTTTTATATTTAATTCTAAGGTATTGGTTAATACACAGGTTAATGTACGACTGTGCATAACTGAAATCTCTGAAAATTGCAAATCTGCACAACCTAGAAGAAGTACACGGGCTAATGCACGGTTATGCATCCCTTCTGTGCTTCAAATATTCTTTTTATGCCTTGTTTTCCTCCAAATTCTTCTCTTTTAAGTTCATGAAGGCAATTGTACTCTGTAAACACACTTGGAGCTAATTAAGTACCAAATATATGATAAAAGAATATTTTATCAAGCAAAAATACATTAAATATGAGGTATAAATATGATCAATTGCATCTATTAAACATTCCCACATTTAAGCTTTTGTTTATCCTCAAGCAAATCATAACAAAATTATAAATCTTACACATTAACCCCTCATCAATTTCTATTTGTCCATTCATATTATACATCATCATATCCTATTGAATCAAATTAACATATAAGTAGAATCAAATTATCTTAAAATTAACTTTCTAAGTTAATATAAATAATAATCACATCAATAATAGCATTTAAATCAAAAGAATTAATCTTTACACCCTCACTAAGATTTCACTCAATGCACTCAAGCGCTTAGGGTGAAAAGTATCAAAAATTCTCAATCAATGCATAGTAGAACTCTTACTATATGCTTGCAGTAATATCACATCTCCAACACTTATGTATAAACTAAAAACAAAAATTCGAAGGTCTTTATACAAGTTGTAACAGGGTTTAGGTACAGTATAGGTTAAACTGAAGGAAATTTAATATATAATATATTTCAAGATTTGTTTACAAATAAACATAAGTCCTTTCATTGTAACTCTAATAGTACCATAAACTTATTCATGATTTTTTTCACAATAATTGAGTATTTAATACCACAATTAAAGAAATAATGGACCTTTCAAGAATTTCAAGTCTCAACAAGTAAATAATGCAAATAAGCTTCAAGGTTCAAAACAATAAAAAGGTCTTCAATGAAAAATAAGATAAAGGACTCTATATGTGGGTATAATCAATGAAAAAGGCAAAGGCTCAACTTGGTTATGCCTAAAGTTAAATTTAAAGGTGTGGTAATTATCAAAGAAATAGGCTTAAATAAGTTGTTGAATCTAAGTGCCTTCATCATGTCAATGTTTCTAATTTAACAAATATAGTCTCAATATGCATAATAAAAGCATTTTCGAGAATCATTCTACTACACATAATAGCACACATGAAAGAATAACAAGAACTTAAAATTTTTGAAATTTTGCTCTTAGGCTCAAAAGCTCATAAAAAAGATAGGTATTTTGTGTATAAATATCATGAAATATCATTTAACTTGAATATTTCAACAATTACTAAAAATGTGACTTAGAGAAACTAATTTTATTCTAACTCGCATCCTTTTGCATAGCAATTCAATCAATATTCAACAATGAAACACAGTATGGACAGATTTCAACCAATTCAAAATATCAATTAAAAGAATTTTATAATCAATATTATAATAAGCTTAAAGAAATTGGTAAACATTCATTAAACCCCTACCCACACTTAAAGTTGTACATTGTCCCCAATATACACATTACAAGCATACATGAAAGTGAGAGGGTTTTTTTGGTACTTTCCTAATTATGATGATTTTCTTTTAATTTCAGATCCATCCAAAGTAAGCTACATCCTTGCAAAATATGAAAGAAAAAAGAAGTAAAAATAACACAATTGAAAACAAGAATAATAACATCATTAAAAAAAGAAATAATTACGAAATAAATAAAAAATGACATAACAAAAGGAAATCCTAATTCTTAGGTTGCCTCCTAAGTAGCGCTCGGTTAATGCCTTTACCTTAACATATCTTTTATGCTCACAATGGCTTGGTTAAATTGATATTCTCTTTATTATATTAAAGCTCACCTAGATATAACTTTACTCAATGGCCATTAACCTTAAAAGTAACCTTGTGCAGATGACCCACCGCGATTACACCATATGGAAATACTTCTCTACAACGAATAATCCAGACCATCTTGATTTAAGCTTATTAGGAAATAATCTTAAGTGAGAGTTGTACAAGAGAACTTGATCTCCCTTCTTGAATTCTCAAGATTGCTTAATCATTTAATTATGATAACTTTTGGCTCTTTCCTTATAGATTTTAGAATTTTCATAAGCCCTAAGCAGCCATTCGTCTAGTTCTCTAATTTGGAAGTTCCTCCTTTCACCTACACTTCAAAGGTCGAAATTCATGAGTTTAATAGCCCAATATGCTTTATGTTCTAACTTAATAGGAAGATGTCATGCTTTTCCATGGACCAACCTATAGGGCATAGTGCCAATAGGGGTTTTATATACCATCTTATAAGCCCATAGAGCATCGTCTAATTTAATTGACTAGTCCTTGCTCTGACACTCTACAGTCTTCTCCAAAATTCTTTCTAAATCCCTATTGGAAAATTCTACTTTGCCACTAGTTTAAAGGTGATAAAGGGTGGAAATTTTATGATTAATTCTATATCTTTTAAGCACTTTTTCAAACTGTACATTACAAAAATGTGTTCCCTATCACTGATAATAGGTATGCCAAAACGAGAAAATAACCCTTTAAGGAATTTCACAACATCCCTAGCATCATTTGTGGTTATAACTTATGCTTCCAACCATTTAAAGACAGAATCAACAGCTACTAAGGTATATTTATTACCAAACGAGCTCGGACATGAAATCAATCCCCTATACATCAAATATTTTACAAACAAGAATGAAGTTTTGGGTAATTCATCCTAGCAAGAGACATTACCTGACCTTTGGCATCTATCACATGAGGTGTCATACCGGTGGGCGTCTTTGAAAATTGATGGCCAATAAAAACTTAATTCTAAAGTCTTCTAGGTCGTCCTATTTGCACTAAGGTGCCCTTTGATAGGTCCAGCATGACAGTGATGTAGAATCTTCCACCCCTCAGAATGAGGTATATATCTCCTCATTATTTGGTTTGCACAGATGCGAAATAGATACAGATCTTCCCAGAAATAATCCTATAAATCAGTAACTAATTTCTTCTTTTGTTGATACGACAAACCTTCTAATTATATCCTAGCTACCAAATAATTTGGAATATCTTACTTACCTTCTCCACATTATAAATGTGTTCTTTTGGGAAAGCATCGTTAATACCTTCTTCAATCAATTCTTCCAAATTCTGATTTCCAGGCGAGATAAATGGTCTGCTATTAGGTTTTCAACCCCTTTTTTTAATCTTTGATCTCTAAATCAAATTCTTGCAATATTAGAATTCATCTAATCAACCAAGGTTTAGCATT
Organism: Erythroxylum rufum; assembly: GCA_027478365.1. NCBI lineage: Eukaryota > Viridiplantae > Streptophyta > Magnoliopsida > Malpighiales > Erythroxylaceae > Erythroxylum > Erythroxylum rufum. The sequence goes on from JANIHZ010000001.1 coordinate 36,485,563, forward strand.
CAGTTTATTCAATAAGTATTTCAATGTTGAGTGGTTAGTATATACAATAACTTTAGATAAATAAGATCGAAATTTATTAAACGCAAAAACTACAGCTAGCAACTCATTTTTCGTCATCGTGTAATTCTCTTGAGCATCTATCAAAGGTTTGTTAGCTTAATAGATTGGTTAAAACTGTTTTTCCTTCTGTTATCCAAATGTGACTCCTACTGCAAAGTCACTTACATCACACATTAACTTAAAGGGTATTTTCCAATCTAGCACAACCATAATTAGGGCCTTAGTCAAATTTTCTTTAGAATTTTAAAAGCATCTAAATATTCTTTGGTAAAAGTGAATGGTATGTCCTTTTCAAATAACTTGGTTAAAGACTTAGCAATTTTTGAAAATTCTTTAATAAATCTTCTATAAACCCGCATGACCTAAGAAACTCCTTATTGCCTTAACTAAGAAAGGGGTGGTAGCTTCTCTATGACTTCAATATTGGACTTATCTACCTCAATCCCCTGGTGAGGTACTCAATCCCCTGGTGAGAAATTTTATGGCCTAAGACTATACCTTCTTATACCATAAAGTGACATTTTTCTCAATTTAACATTAAATTTGTCTTCTCTCATCTTTCCAATAATTTCTCTAGATTATGGAGGCATAATTGAAATAAATCTCCAAAAACAAAGAAATCATCCATAAATACCTCTATAATATCTTCGACTAGATCATCAAAGATGGCCATTATGCACTTTTGAAATGTAGAAGTTGTGTTACACAACCTAAACGACATCCTTATGTAGGCAAATGTATAATAGGGACACGATTCTAGAGCAATGGGAATCAAAAGGTAGTCCAAAAGTCCATCAAAGAAACAGTAATACATATGTCCCGCTAGTAGTTCCAACATTTCGTCTATAAAGGGTAAGGGGAAGTGGTCCTTTCTAGTTTCGTCATTCAGCTTCCTATAATCGGTGCATACTCTCCATCTAGTGGCGATTCTTGTAAGGATTAGATAATTCTTTTCACTGGAGATAATCATCATTCCTCCTTTCTTGGGCATAACCTATATTGGAGTCACCCAAGGGCTATAAAAAATGGAGTAAATCACTATAATATCTAAGGTTTAATTACCTCCTCTTTTACCACATCCTCTATATTCATATTCAACCTCCTTTGAGCTTGTATCAGAAGTTTAAACTTCTCCTCCACTAAGATTTTGTGTGTGCAAAAAGACGGGTTGGTCCTTCTAATGTTGGAGATCTTCCAAACAATGTCCCTTTAGTGTTCCTTAAGCATATTCAGCAGCTTTTCCTTTTACGCCACATCTAGAGTTGAAGCGGTAATTACTAGTAATTTGGAATTCTTCTCAAGAAACGCATATTTTAGAAGATCAGGGAGTGCCTTCAACTCTAAATTTAGTGATTCTTCAATGAAGGGTTTTAACCTTGTCTTTGTATTTCTGTGTATTTGCTCAACTTCTTTAATTCTCGTGAAGAGTTTATTTTCTTCATGTTCTCATCTTGAGTCATAGACAATTCTTGCATGTCATTGAGCATAATTTCTTACATAATGTCTAAAGTCACATAATTATTAGCATCAATAAAGTAACAAGAATCATCACACTCGAGAGCATACCTTATAGCATTGGATATCGTAAAAGTTACCTTTTCTTCTCACACCCTAAGAACTAGTCTACCTTACTGACATTATTAATGACTCTAGTTGTAGCTAGGAAGGGACGTCCTAAAATTAAAATTACTTCTACGTCTTTATCCATATTGAGTACAACAAAGTCAACTAGAAAGATGAACCCATCGACCTTTACTAATACATCCTTGACGATTCCACTAGGATATTTAATGGATCTATTAGCCAATTGAATGCTAATCCTAGTAGGTTAATGTTCTCCTAATCCCAATTTCTGAAACAACTTATAAGGCATTAAGTTAATGCTAGCCTCCAAATTAGCTAAAGCTTTCTCAACTAATAAACTACCAATAACTCAAGGGATAGTGAAACTCCCTGGATCTTTAAGCTTTTTTGGTAACTTGTTTTATGGGATCATTGAGCATTTCTCACCTAGTGGTATTGTAGCTAATTGTTCCAACTTCGTTTTGTTAGAAAGTAACTCCTTTAGAAATTTTACATATTTGGGCATCTGTGTTAGAGCTTCAACAAGTGGTAGATTAATATGAATTTGTTTAAATAACTTAAAGAATTTACCGAATTGCTCGTCTATGCGATCCTTCTTTAACTTTATCGAGTATGGTATGGTGGGTTAGAATGCCTTCACTTTAGGAGGAGTCTCTACATCTTTGGTCTTTTCTTGACTCTTCTCGTGATTATCCTCTTCATTTCGAGGTCTAGCATCTGGTTGTAACTCCTTTCCATTTCTCAGTGTGGCCTCCTTCACATGATCATTAGGGTTTGGTTCAGTGGTATTTAAAAAATTTCTTACTTTCCTTTCAGTTAGTTTTGTTTTATGTTAGCTAAATTGCACCCCCAAGTTACATATAGACATCTATTGTCTCTGATGTTTCGCTATTGATTCCTGAATAAATTCCAGTATCATTTTATCCATACTCAAATTTTTAGGTTATGATGCTTGCTGCTATAATCTAATTGGAGGCTTATTTCTTTATTGTCCTTGGTTACCCTATGAGAAGTTTGGGTGGTCCTCTAACTAGGATTGTACGTATTACTATACTAATTATTTTGGGGTCTTGAAACATTTCCAAAATATTCCATGTTTTAGGTTTACGCAGATTGACATTCCTATCTTTGATTGTCTAACCCACACACTTCACACTGCATCTCCCTTCCTTGTGGAGCCATGGTCTGTTTGTCTATATTCTTACTCAAGACCTTCATTTGACTACCCAATTGTGCCATCACATCTACTTCATATACTCCTATTGGCCTATTGGTTTGTGTTGTAGCTAAGCACCAGTGGTAGTTGTTTATCACCATATCTTCGATTAACTCTTACGTCACTTTAGGTATTTATTATTTAGCATCCCTCCAATTGCTGCATCTATCTACTGTATTGTACTTTGACTTAGCCTATTATAAAAAGTTTGGGTTTGCATCTAGAGTGGTAATCTATGATTAGGGCATAGTCTAAGCATCTCCTTAGATCTCTCCCAAGTGTTGTATAATGACTCACCTTCAGTTTGGGAGTATGACGAGATGCCATTTCTCAACTTCGTAGTTTTTGCAAAGGGAAAGTACTTTAGCGAGAATTTTCCAGCCATTTGTTCCCAGGTGGTAAGTGACGAATGTGGCATTAAGTTCAGCCATTGTTTAGCCTTCCTTTTTAAGGAGATTGGAAATAGATGCAGTCTAATAAAATCATCATTTGCTCCATTAATTTTAAAAATATGAAGATCTTTAAAAACTTAGAGATATGTGTGTTAGGATCTTCGTGTCAGAGTCCATCAAACTGGAGTAATTGCTGCACCATTTGAATGATGCTCAGCTTGATCTAAAAAATGTTCGCTTGAACAGTCAATCTCAATATGCTGGATTTCGCACCAGTCAGGTCTGGCTTAGCATAGTCGAACATTGTCCATGGTTAGTTCGCCATGTTGTAAGATTCCTCAGTGTCCACGTAACCTTTCAAGTTTTCTATCTAACCATCTGGCTTAAACTCTCACAGATCTGTCCTACGAAGATTCCTTCAAACAGTTCTTTCTATTTCAGGATTTGCATAGAGTAAGTTCTCATATGTACTCTGGGTCATAAACGGACCTAGAGTCTAAGTCTAAAACTAAAGAAAAACAACTAAACAATTAAATTAACATAAAGAAAAAACAAAAATAAAACAAAATAAAAGAAACTACAGTAATGACTAGATTAATAAAAATAGGGTTTTCCTAATATGATCGTCCTCGGAAATGGCACCAAAAGCTTGATTGTCTTAAGTTAAGCGTGTCAATTAAGAATTTTTACAAGTGCACGTCATAGCTGTAGCTAGTACCAGCAAATATGAGTTGATCTTACGAGGATAGTGATTATTAGTAGTTACCATTATTCTATCATCTAGTCTATAAATTCATTATGATTTTTAATTAAAGAAAATAAAACTAGAGCAAGTAAAATAAATGAACAGCAAGTTGAATCACATAATTAAGGAAACACTAAGAAAATTACCGATATTAAAATATTAGTATTTAGGTTTCGAATCCCCCTAAACCCTTAATAGATCCTCTTTTATTATGTAATTGTTTTGATGATTTATTAGGTTGTGGAGGCTCCTATGGTATGGTAATAGCTAAACCTTGAGTTTATTAACAACTAATCCTAAGGTTTTAAATCGAATTACGAGGTTAAAGTTTATAGGATTTCTTTACCGAATTGTGAATCCCTCTATTAGGTTTGATCCTAACATGGAGCATTTATGTCATCTTATCTCTAGGGTTGCAATCAACTCTTTCTAATTACAATATATCTATTCATAAATAAGATTTCTCAATCTCTATGTATGAAATCAAGTTATGATCTAATATTTCGGATATATTAGAACATAAAAAAAAACATGCAATCAGATCACAATATATCAATCAATCCAATTGCATTAATAAAAGAATAAAATCATATCAAAGCACCAACATAGGGTTCATCTAACTTAAACACTAACAAGATGTTTAATTACATATGATTGAACACGAAATCAAACTTAAATAGAAAGAAAAATGAATTGAAAATAATGGGTTCATAATTCTAAATCTCCCTAGTTATCTTCTATCGAGTATTTTTGCAATGTAGAGGTTTGATCTTGTATTCTGATATATTTTTCATCGAATTCTTTGTGTTTTCCCACTTCTTTGCATCAAAATAGCCCTTTAACCCACCTGTAAGAGTTTCAGAACACCTATGTACGTCTCCCCCTTTATTTACCTTTGAAAAAACATCTTTTATATTGAATTCTAGGGTTTTTGCTTATGCATGGGTTGATGCACGGTCATGCATAACCAAAATCTCTGAAAATCTCGAACTTATATGGCCTGGACGAAGTGAACGGGCTAATACACAGTCATGCATCCCTTATGTTCTTCGAATCTTCTTTTTATGTCATGTTTTCCTCTGAATTCTTCTCTTTTAAGTCTGTGAAGGCTATTGTACAATATAAACACACTTGGAACGAATTAAGCACCAAATATACGATAAAATAATAGTTTATCAAGAAAAATATATCAAATATGAATATGATCAATTATGCATCTATCACCAATCCTTAAAAGAGCAATACCTTGCTATACTATATTATACAAGTTATATATTTGCAGTATAGCAACTTCAATTAATTTTAAAACTTTGAGCTAAACACAAAGGATCTATCAAGTTTCTGGCGTCATTGCTAGAGATTACACCTAGCTTTAAGTTTGATTTGAATTGTTTTAATTTGAGCTTTCTTTTTATTTTTATTTGATACTCTTTTCTTGTGTGTAATAGGTGTATGCAAATGAGAAGTTCCAAAATTGTCATCACATTAAGCTAACTTGACATCACCAAACTTGAAAGGGAATTGAGAAAAGCAAGGTGTCAAGACAAAATCGAAAGGATAATGACAGATCAAGGAGATCAAGGCGGTAACCAAAGAACATTAATGGATTTTATGCAACCCGGGTTCAATCTCTCTGGGCCCCCTGTTAATGCCAACAATTTTGAAATCGAGCCTTATTTATTGAATGTTTTGCAAACTAGTGCTCAATTTTATGGTTACCACATAAGGATCGAAATGCTCACCTTGCTAATTTTTTGGAAATCTGTAGTACATTTAGGTATAATAGATTATTCGAGGAGGCAACAAGAATGAGGCTCTTTCCCTTCACACTAAATAAATAACTATTCCACTGACTTGTAAGGTTAAGAATAGAGCTAGTAGCTAGTTGTGAGTAGTGATATAGCTGAACAACCAGGGACATTCATCACAAATGTTTGTTTTCAAGTCAAAGGATAAAATGACTCTTTAACCAAGTTGAATAAAAATGCAACCTAGATGAGTAACTAGGAGACATTCACCATAATTGTTTACCTTCACATTAAAAGACTAGCTTAGCATTAAAAAACTTGAAATAGTGACATTTGTCAATAAAAACCTACTGATCTTGTAAAAATAACAATAATTTTCATGGGAAGATAATTAGTGATAGTTAACCTTTTTAATTGATCAATAATAGTAAACGCATGTTTGTAAGTCTCATAAGTGTAACACTAAGTTGTTTATATCTTGATTGATATGTATGTTTATATTAAAGTGCATAAACATGATGGAATTGGTTGATATATTAGAACTTGTTGAATAATTGTTATTTAAGACCAAGTTAATTCCATAATGTTGAGGCCAATGAACCATTAACTTTTTTTTGCAATTGTGCATGCTTGTGTGAATTTGTGTGCATTGCGTTGTTTTGTGTTTGATTTTGCTTGAGGACAAACAAAAGTGTAAGTGTGGGGGAGTTGATAAGTGATATTTGTTAGAGGATTGTCTAAGTTATTTTATGTGATTATGTGTATATTTAGTATACATACTAGGATGTTTAGCCTAGGTTTTGTGTTATTTTCATATAACTTGCAAATGTATGTGATTGTATATGATAAATCACATGTGAGGTTATAAATGAAGGTTTTTAAGCTTAGGTTTTGCATGCTTTTCATGTGTTTTAATGTACATATATTTTGCACGATTGTCTGTCAATGTTTAGGCTGGATTTAGACTTTATTTGTGTTGATTATCAACTTACGTACATATAGACTTGTAGGTATCAAAAGAGAAACAAAAGAAGAAAATAAGGTTGGAAAACAAGTAGTCATGATCGTGACCCAAGAAGTTGGAATTTTTCAGTTAGTGTATCGTAAGTCAGTTTAAGTACCCAAAGGGTATAGAAACCCCATTTTAAACCCTAGAAAAGGAAGAGTGTTGGGGCCCGATTTCGGAACCCAACCTCTTAACAGAAAACCATAACTAACTAACATCGCTTCAAATTTTTTTTTCAATTTATACTTATTCATCTTTATTCAAAACCAAAACCGATTTCCCATTTGAAATTCATTAATTCCAA
>JANIHZ010000001.1:36522146-36533393 GCA_027478365.1 Erythroxylum rufum
ATGGATTTGCAATGTGAATTGGGTATGAATGATGTTAAGTTGAAATTAGGTATGTTTGAAGTCATTAACTTGAGATGTTGAATCTTGAGCATGAATTGTTGTTATATATGTATATAAGTGAATTATGGAAAAGAAGTCAATGAATTAAGGTTGAGAGTTGGATAAATTCCAATTGGAAGTTGAATTGTTTGAATGATGTTGTAATAGAGGAAGTGAAGTTGGGGATAAATTCCAAGTTTGTATAGTGCAAATTCCAAAGTTTTTCATAAGGGAAAAATTGTATGCTCTGATTTTCAATGAAAAACTGTATTGATTTAGATTGAATTAGACCAAGTTGCCTTCATAAAAGTTGTAGTTCGTCTTTATAGCTTTCCAATGCTATAAAGTATGCAATTTTTTAATGTCGGAATTGTAAGTTATGATCATTACAAGTTAGGATGTTGTAGTGGATGTAATTCCCGAACCATTAGAGTTTATGGAGTGATACCGGACTCGAAAAAGTTGATTTTGGCAAGATATGAGTAAATGGGATGTTAGGATGGGTTTAGGACCCTTTGGAGGGGTCTTATAGGGTGAAAATTTTGTGTCACCCGAAAATTACACGGGTCGTGTGTTTTTGGGCGCAGGGACACCATTTCACTAGTAGGTTACACGGCCTGACCGTGTTGGATCACACGGTTTGTGTATTTTGACCCAGAAAATGACAAAATTTCAATTTTTAGTCTTCACAAAAGTTGTAGCCCTAGATGTATTCTTTCCAAACGTCTGAAAACAAAGTCAATCCAACACCTATAGTGAGAGTTATGACGTTTGTTCCAAAGCATGTTCAATTCCATTAGGGTCATGAACATGTTGGATTTGTTTGACCATAACTTCTTCGTCCGACCTCCGATTGAGGTGATTCTTGAGGTGTTAGATTCCTAACACATTTTATACCTTCCCATAAAAATTGGAGTCCATTGGTGTTGAATTGAAAATGTTTGATGGAAAGGAAGTGAGGGGTCGGTTGGGAGAGCATAATTGAGCTATGAACATACTTTGGATTTTAAGTATATCTTGGGCTATAGAGCTCCGAATGAGGTGGTTCTTGTTTCTAAATAAACTAGAGACTAAGATCTACCAGTTTGAAGAAGTTAATTGTGATTTTTGTGATTTTTTTGTGTGAGCTCGCCTTTATGGCTTGAGATTTTTTATGAGCATGATGAGGAATCGATGTTGGTTAAAGAGATTACAAGGAACCACGCTTAGGATTGTGGTATTCTGAAGCGTTGAATTCTGGAATCAAGTGGGATCCAACATATGTGGCATGGTTCAAGCGTTGGGTTCTGTAAATGGGATCCAACATTTGTGGTATCAGAGCAAGAAGTTGGGTTTCGAAATCAGTGCCCAAAAATTACAAAGCATACAAATAGGGTCAAAGCTACCAAACCATCTATCTTTCGTACGCAGCCTGTTTTTGATCGCTAGCCACACCATAAACGCTGCTCTAGGACAAACAACCTAGTGCCAAACCACATCAGCCCAACTTACCTCCTCCTACCTCCCTCTGTCGATTTCATGGGCGGATTTAGTTGTGAAAACCCCACCATTATTAAGAGACCGCACTTGTTTATCCTGCTTGGACCGATCACAACACCAGCAATGTATTGATCGAGGATATGGCCTAATTTACAATTTGGCATTTGAGCCCTCCATCGAACCACCCAAGCTATTGATGCCTCTTTGGGAAACCTATTTTGAAATCCAGACAAGTAAGGTCTCAACCAAAGAGGGCTAAGACCATGCCAATTATCATACCAGAAGCTAACACTTTCACCATGCCCAATATGCCAATTAATGTAAGGGTAAATCAACTCACGGATTTGCAACAAACTTTTAAAGATCCAAGAATATTCAAACCTCGATTGGATTTGCCAAAAGCTTTGTCCGCTGAGGCGATAAGCCTGCACCCATTTGACCCACATGGATTTCTTATCCGCAAAAAGCCGTCAAATACGCTTCATCATCAACACTCGCTACATCTGAGTGGCAGAAATGATTCCCAAACCCCCTTGCTTTTAGGGACCACAATATCACTCCATCGGACTTTAGCTCCCTTACAATCTCCACGCTTACCCATCCATAGGAAGGTTTTCAAAATACGATCCATTTCTTTTATAACTCTTTTCTGTATAATAACATGGGCCGCCCAATGGATATGCATACTGTTCAATACTGCAACAATTAAGGTAACCCTCGCAGGAAAGGAAAGAAATCTATTTTGCCAGGCGTTAATGTGATTTCTCAATTTTCCTAGCAAAGGAAGAAAATCCGAATATTTTGGTTTACCTGATGTGATCGGCACTCCTAGATATCTGAACGGATGAGTATGGAGAGGCAACCCCACCATAATACTGAGTTGCTCCCGATTAGCTACATCGGAAGAAACAAGGAGTCCACTCTTCTGGACATTCATTCTCAAGCCCGACCACCGAGAAAAGGTTTCCATCAAGTTTAGCATCCTACTAATCACCGGAGGATCAGCCTTACAAAGCAAAATCACATGCTTGCTTAAGTGATTGCTCCTTTGACAATTTGAAATGGTTAGCCAAAGGCGTGCTCCTAAGCTTAGCATCATCAACTTTGAACCTGGACAACACCTTCTCAATGTATTGCTCATGGGACAGATTATAATTCTAGCAAATCGGTCTCGTGAAATCCTTATCTCTAGAATCTGCTTTGCTGCATTCAAATCTTTCGTCTCAAACTCTAATGACAGCCTCCCTTTAAGATTATTTATCTCCTCTATACTTGAACGTGCAATCAACATATCATCCACATACAAGAGTAAAATAACAAAGGAGTCTTCTTAATGTAACAACACTGATCCTTTTCACTCTTGTGAAAATTGTTTCTGAACATAAAAGAGTCAAACTTTTTGTACCATTGTTTTAGAGCATGCTTCAATCCATACAAACTCCTCTTGAGCTTGTTATGGTTTTCGCAAAGCTTAGTCTTGGCTGTTTCCTCCTATAATTTGAATATTATGGAATGTAAATTTCTGTTATATGAATACAAATTAGTGAATTACAAAAAATTCTAAACCTAATTGATAATAAGTGTTTACTTTAAAGGATCTCTTTCTTCTTCTTCTTTTTTCCAACACGATAAGTAATTAATGGCTTGGTATGGTAACTTGATTGTTCAAAAGGACCAAAGTTACGGAAAGTAACTTCTGCTTATGGTTTCTTTTTCTTATAGGATTTTGTATTTATCATTCCCTTATTTGATATTTCTTTTAATTATTATTAGCGAAAATGAAAGCCCCGACGCAATGCAAAAAGTTTGGCACGTGTCGTAATAAAGCATCTCCAGGAAGTGAGCGAAGGGCAGAGAAGACGAGGCGTTCATTTTAGAACAGAACAGAACTGCTTTAGGGACACGTGAAGGTCTTGGATTGGGTAACTTTTAAATCCCTCACAAGATTTCAGTGTCTTCTGTACCGTATTGGGTGAAACTATCGAAACCCCGTAGGATTAGGACATTAATGTGACAGTATCTGCAGATATTTAACGAAGAAAAGAAAAGAAATTAAAAGGAGTGAATGAGAGAGCAACTAACAACTACTTCGAGAAGTCACAGCAACAACAAACATATCCCAGAATAACTTTCAGCGGTTTGTATGCCCCTCTTACTACCACACACCTCAAACACACACAAACACGAGAGAGACGGAGAAAGAAGTGATTTTTCTTTGCTTCCTTTAAGGGTTTGGTTTGCTTGTGTTTTATGCAGGTGCTGTAATGGAGGCCAAGGAAGAAGTTTTTTCGATTGAGCTGTCAGCTCCTTCTGCTTGGAAGAAAATGGTAACCTTTTTCCTTACTTCCGTTTCGTTGTAAAGGTTTAAGCTTTCTTATTAAGAGTTCATTTTTATGTTCATAGCTTGTTGCGTCCTGCATCTTGCATCTTGCTTGAATATTTTGTGTGCCCCTTTTTCAGGGAATTTATTCTTGTGGTCATGGTGTACGGTTTTGAATTTTGGTTCAGGGTTTGCTTAATCAGGATGAACTCTTCTTTGCTGTTTTGTGGTTGGAATTTGGTGGTGTCCCTTGTTATTTTTCTTAAATTATTTGATTAGGGTTTGTGCATAGAGTTGTCAATTTTCTGAAGAGAGTGTTTTCTGGATCTACTTTATTACCTTTTACATGGCAGTGGTAATTATAGTTCGGGTTATGCTCACTTATTGTAATTAAGAATATATCCTCTGTTTATCATGTAGACCAATTATAAACTCCTTTATGATAAGGAGCTTCTCATTTGTTTTCAAAAACAAGCCGAAGATTCTGTTTCTCCTGGAGTAGTGCTACTTGCTTCAGAGAGAAGCGCGAATTCCTATCAATGCATGACATATTTCCCAGTTTTATTCTGTGATAATAGAGCTTTCACGGTACTGGTTCTGTTTCTGTCGGATATTTTTGTGAGTTAGTTGCAGCCTGACTTGTGACTAAAACATTGATGCTTAATACTTGTGCCTTTTACATATGTCGTGAATGCATTGTTTTGTTAAGTAATTAATGTGAGGTAGACAATTTGAAAATTTGATAACATAAATTTTCGTAGGGGTTGTCAATGCAACGCTTTATGCCCAAATTGTAGCCCTGGATAGCATATACCTATTCTTCTTAAATTGGATCTGTAAGAAAAGACAGAAGTTTGTTCGATGTTAGTCATCAATTCAGGCCCTGTATTGCATCAGGCAGACCCTTATAGACATGATTTTTGCAAACTGTTAAAGGGTAAACCATAAAGCTGGCTTTTATTATGTGGTAATTGACAATACCTAATGTTGGGATATCTTTTTGTTGGTTTAATGTTGGGTTTGTGAAACACTTAATTGTTACTAACATAATTAATGATAAATTAGCTTAGCTACTGCAATTTGGGGTATGTCTTCCACCATCAAGGTGATTTTTGGTTGGTCTTTGACGTTTCAATTACAGCAATGGTGGTGTTGATTTCAGAGAATTAGTTTTCTTGTACGGTTTTTGTAGGAAAATATCTTTTCCATTTTGTTCAATAGTTGATGTTGCAGTACATAACAAAACCCTAATGGTTAGGAGGGTTTGTCTTCTGACTATCAAGAAGTCCAGATTTTTGTGTACTTTTCCAACCATGATCTCAGCACTGCTTCTTATTGCTCAGACTATCAGTTCTATAGACTACCATATGCTTGTACTCTTAACTTTATACTGGCCATCTTACTTTCTAAAAATGATAATACTCTTGGTGATTTTAATCTAGATTTTTTGGCTTTACTTTTTTGATGAAGAAATTTGGAAGTTTTAGTATCTTTTTGTCATTCTCTTTCTCTTCTCTGATTCTTGTTATAGCATTTTTAACTGATGTTTAGCTTTTCAATAGATTGCCCTGTTCTCAAGCTTTTTTCTCTTTACTTTTTTGTTAATTATCACGATCAATTAGTTGAAACATACTAGTGCTCTTGATTTGTGCTTGAATTACGGTTTTTATATGTGCTGGAGCATACTTTTATCATTCCTCATCTTGCTAGACCTCCAGATTGCTTCTCCGCGGTCTCTTGTTATTTTTATTTTTTTCCTGCCTTATCCCAAAATGGTCCCCTCGATTTGTTGGATCTAACTTTCCTGTTGTCTTTCACCTGCATCAGTTTTAGCAGTAAAGGTTTAGTGTTCTAAGTTTCTAATTGTTACTGTAGCAATTGTCTATTTGAAAGGCAGTGAAAGTGATGTGAGTTAATGTAATAATTACATTATCCTTGCTATAAATTACCTCGAATATCTGACAGTTGCTTCTTAGATGTTATACTTAGGAATGGCCATGTATCCATACCTAAGTGGAAGACATTACAATCTTAATTTCCATTATTTGTTTTATTCTATAATCTTAATTTTTATGGGCTTCAGTTACCTGAAAGGTTCTTATTATTCCATATGAACGCTTCAAGGCATCATTTATTGTCGTTAATATGGATAACTCTCATTGTTTGATACATTTTTCTATACTTATGCAGTTTTATCCGAAGAGTGGAGGAACACCAAGGAAGAGTGAAATCACTTTCATTGCTCCAACTGGTGAAGAGATTAGTACCAGGAAACAATTAGAGCAGTACCTAAAAGCAAATCCTGGAAATCCAGCAATATCAGAGTTTGACTGGGGTACAGGTGAGACCCCAAGGAGATCAGCAAGAATCAGTGAGAAGGCAAAGGCTACTCTAACGCCAGAGAAGGAGACTTCAAAGAAGCGTGCCCGGAAATCATCAGGCTTGAAGAAGGAAACTAAAGAAGCGGAATCTGCTCCTGATCAGATTGAGAGTGATAAAGATATTCAAATGAAAGATGATGGGGAAAGTGAGAAGCAAAATGCAGAGGCGGAGAAAGGTGATGTAACCAATGGAAATCAGGATAAGAAAGTAGATAAGGAACCTGTTGATGGGAAGGAACATGGAGATACCATCACGGAAAACACCTCAAAAGAAGAACAAAAGGGCTCAGATAGGGTCGGGGATGTTGTTCAAGAAAACAGTGCCAAGGATGCTGATGAAGGAAAAGGGGATGTTTATACTGAGGAAGAGAAGCATGAAATGGAAGTTGAAAAGCAAGAAAATATTGAAGCAGGACTGAAGCTCGAACTTGCTGAAGAAACTGGCTCTGTTGAAGTGGCTGAGAGTGGAAATAAGAAGGATGGATTCTTGGTGCCAACAACTGAGGTGGAGAAAGAGAACAGGGGTGCACAGCAAGATAATTCTAATGGGGCAGTTGGTGCTACCCATGAAGAGATCAGAGACAAATTGGAAGTAGGAGAAAATGACGGTGCGTGTAACACGACTACTGCTGATGGAATTGCAGAAAATGGTAAAGTTAACCAAATTGGGCCAAGTGATGCTCCACAGCAGCCAGCTCCTTCAACTGTTAGCTGCTGAATTTCCTGTACTGTTTATTCATCAGCTGAAGTGGTTTCTGTTATACCTCTTACTTTTTATTGTAGCAATCTTTTGGATTTCATGGATGACTGTAGTTCTTAATGTTTAGTTCTCACAGCTAGATTGGATTACATCTGGATGCTAAATCTATTAAGTGGAGGGAAGTTAGCACGCAACCCCCACCCAGAAAAAAAAAAAGAGAAAAAGAATAGTGTAGGTTGTTAGTTGTTGTAGCTTTTGTTGCAATGTGCAGGAACTTAAAAGTTAGAAGTAAGAGTTTTTGTCGGCTATGATTAGTAACTATGACCATGTATGTTCGTTCTTGTGTTATTTAAGCTTATTATCTACTTATTTTATGTCCACCGTTGTGGTTGTATTCTTCTATCTTCATATGATCTGGTGCAAAATCCAAGGTGGCTTTTGCTTGAAGGATTAGAATTTCAAGCTTGAGCTATGTCAAAGACAATTGCTCTTGATTTCTTAACACGTTAATCGATTTCAATTCAAAACCAGTTCGTGGGTTGTAGCTTCAGCTCTTATGTCCCAACTCCCAGGTCGTGATTTGTTTGCTAAAGTGAAAGCAATGGTTTCATGAATTATTGGACTATCTAGAGGGTCTACCTTCGGCTGTGGATCAAAGTTGTGAATACAGTACCGGATTTGATATTGGATTGAGTTTTGGTACAGTATTGTACCGTTATCGATCAATACTATGTATTGTTTCAGGTAATTTTTTAAATTTATGAAATAGTCTCTAAAAGTTTTAAATTTGCAAAATAGCCTATTGATATATTGTATAGTTGTATTGTATATTTCACTAGTTTATTGTTTACATCAACCTTGTTTCTAAAAATCATAATAATAAATAATAATCACAATTAATATGAAATAACAATAACTGCACTGATCTCAGTTATCATTTGGTACAAAATCCTTATCATTAAGAGGAGCTTCATCATCATTATCATTCAAATTTTAATGCAACAAATAACATGTCAATGATTTCTCATCTAAGATTATCTTCAAATTTATTTACATCTACCAAATTCGATTCTTCAAAAACCCAATCTACCAAAAGATCAATATTATCAATGAAAATTGGATCAGTTAAACTAATTGTGCTATTAAGACTCCTATTAAACAATTAAATTTAATTATTAGAAAATTATAAGAAATTATATCGAAATTAATAATGATAATAATGAAAATAACATATCTTTCTCGAAGCTTTAAATTGTAATGAACAAAAACCAAGTCATTCAACCTTTTATGCTCCAATTCATTCCTTTTCTTTGAGTGGATAAATTCAAATATGCTCCAGTTTCGTTCACAGCTCGTTGCACTCACACATTGACTTAAAATCTGAATTGCAAACCTTTTCAATTATGAAACACCATTTCCAAATTGATCCCACCAAGAAGCTGTAAGTCATAAGATAACAAAAGTAGTGTTATAAACAAAATAAAGTATTAATTAATTTTCAACAAATAAGAAAAAGAAAATAACTAATACCTGGAGAAATTTTTCCTCTTTATCGAATAGCAATCGGCATTCCAAAATTCCCATAAGACAACTTGTAAAGATCCATTTGTTAGCTTAAAAGATCTTGCATTGTATCAATGCTAACAATTATTGTAATAGTTAAAAGAATTCCTCTATTAACTTTAGCTTGCTTAGTAAGATCCAGTCTAAAATAGACATTATGATTCAAAAATGTCCTAGTTGCAAACAATGGAGAAGAAAATTGTCTTTCTCTTTTCTCATTAATGATTTAAAGATATGGTGTGTATAAAAACCTATGTTTCATATTGGCCTTGATTGCTTCCATCGCTCTCTCTATAGCATCAAAAATTATAACCTATTATTGGCTTTTCTTCACTATCAGCCAAGCGAAGCACCCTCACTATAGGCTCACAAACTTGGATAACAAATTGACATGGAGACCAAAATTCTCTATCTTCCAGTATAATATTACAAACCTCCATTCCAACATTAGACCTAGATGCTAAGATGCAATCTACTTATCACTTGTAAACATTTGTCTTAACTCTTTCTTCATCGAAACAAAAGACTGAAGTGAAAAGAAATTTGTTGCAAATCTTGTCAAAGCAGGACGATACAAATTATTACCATTGGTAAATTTCTTTCTCATCAAATTCAATACGCATGCACGATTATAAATGAACTTTGTCACCTTTTTAGCTTTTTGCATAGTCTCATTATTACAAAAAAATGAATTATACGTATTCTACAACCTTTTTTTGCCGCCTTATAAGTGAAATCATTGTCAGTAATAAACTGAACAATGTTTTCTCACCCTATTTCATTCACAACTTCATCAAATATCGCAAACAAAGTCTCAGTATTTCTAATAAAGCCAGATGTATCAATAGATTTCAAAAATATAGAGCCATTTGTAGAATAATCCAAAAAATTTATAATAGACTCTTGTCTCCTATTTATCCAATCATCAGACATGATTGAACATCCATAAGTACCCTAATTCACTTTCTTTCAACCAAATAACTTCTAATTTTAGAAATAGCACAACTCAAAAGTTTACCTCTTAAGTTATCAATCGAAAGACCTTTGTATCATTGACCGTAAGAGGTTATTGCATCCATCATAAGTTCATAATAATAAGACTGAGAAGCATTGAATAATGAACCTGTATCATACCACCATTTAGCTACTACCCTATCAACATTGTGAGTTGCATTACATTACAAATTAAAGGTTGGGCTTCAGGAGTTATCCGTAGTGCAAAGAAACTAGTCACCTGCTTGCTCCTCTTCCTCACATTAGATTCAAGTACTTCTTCTTAAGCCTGAGATGCCAACACTACCAGTACCACTACTACCACCATTACTACTTTCGCCTTCAACATTTCCAAAATCATCACGGAAACTAGAAAACGAACTTTCACTACTGTTTTCAAAATTCAACCTTTCCCTTCTATCTCTCTCATATTGATATTCATGAAGCAATGTTTTCATCTGTCACTTAGCATCATAACTTACTTTTTTACAGGGTTTCACATCTCCTTTAACTCTAGCTAAATGTTTTTTTAATCAGGTGATTCCTCCAGCTTTCAAATGCTTGTTACAAAATAAGCAAATAGTATGGTTCCTCATACCGAGAACCAATGCAGCATGAGCCTAAGCTGGATCATTGTATCTTCTTGAAGTAGGCTGATCAGGAGTACTTGAACTTTCTTTCATTTATCTATAAAAATAAATGAATGCATATATCAAAATGAATAATACATAAAAATAAATGACACATTATTTCAGTACACAATATGCATATTCATCTTATATAATATGTCTCATTCTGTATTTCAACAATTTCCATTTCTCTTTCCAATATCTACAAATCATACATAAACAATTTCTATTTCCAACAATTTTTAACAATTTCCATTTCCAATAATCACAAAACATTCATAATTTCATTTTCATTTCTAACAATTTCCATTTCTATTTCCAGCATCCACAAATCATACATAAACAATTTTCATTTCCAACAATTATTAACAATTTCCATTTCCAATAATCACAAAACATTTATAATTTCATTTCCATTTTCAACAATTTCCATTTCTATTTCCAACATCCACAAATCATACATAAACAATTTCCATTTTCAACTATTCTTAACAATTTCCATTTCCAGTAATCATAAAACATTCATAATTTCATTTCCATTTCCAATAATTTTCAACAATTTCCATTTTCAACAATTTCAATTCAAAGTTTCAAACATAAGGATCAAGTTGAAGGGTATGATATGATTTACATAATTACTAAACAATGAATGACGTATCTTATACAATTGTTTATACACATCTATTCATAACATTATGATCAAGTTGGAAGATATATTCTTAACGTTAGGGTAAATTTTTTAAAAATTGCAAATTGGTCCTAAATTTTTTGAAAACGAAAATCGCCGGTACTGATCGGTATTAACGGTCGGTACCAATGGAATGAAAACCATTCTGTTTTCTGGCTGATACGGAACAATATTTGTTCCTCCGCATTCCATACCTCCAAAGGAAAGATAGACCTTAATCATCATTAACGAGTTAATTGGAGTATTAACTACGGTAAACCCTAGCAGACTCCACCCCTCCTCTTTATAAATTAACTAGCAGATTAACACTGCGCACAGGCGCAGGAAAAATGCCCTGTTAATTGAACTGATTATATTATTTAGTAGAAAATGAAAATGGTAACTATTGTCGAACTAAAATGGTCTATATGAATATAAAAATGACAGATATTTTAAAAACGTAACAAAAACGGAGT
>JANIHZ010000001.1:36533493-36551878 GCA_027478365.1 Erythroxylum rufum
AGCTCCTTTACCCTTAACTAAGGTCTCAAGTTCGAATCTTAAGAATGAAGTCGCTTTAAAACTCGTAAGGAAGAACTTTGCTGCCGTTCAAATGGGTCCTATCTAGCTCGAATCCAGACTAATTGGTTGCTCCTGTGACGCCGAATGCCTGGTGGTTTAACCCCCCCCAAAAAAAAAAACTTATACTATTTTAGTGTTAATCCTCGCCCTACCAAAAGAACTAGACCTCCAGATAAGCCACCTTGTTTTTCGCCTCCCTCCTCTTCTAATAGTGGCCCTCTTCATCGTCCTATGGCTATGGAGTCTTTGTAGAGGGATAAGGTGCTAAATAGTGAGATGGCCAAAGAGGCAGCATATGTTGCAAAGGAACGCGTTCCAGTTGACCTTATTAAGAAAGGTATTGTCATGAAGCAATTCAAGGATAACAACGCTCTTATCCCATCATTCAATGTTGATTCCAAGTACATGGCTAAATTAGAAATTCCTTGGAGACAATCTATACTTGTCAAACTCCTGGGCAGATCTATTACGTTTAAGGTATTATATAACAAGATCGAACAATTGTGGAAGCCTACAGGTGGCTTTGATGTTCTTGATATCGGCCATGATTATTTCCTAGTCAAGTTTGACATGCACGATGATTTTGCGAAAGTGTTGGGAGGAGGCCTATGGGTGATTTTTGACCATTACTTATCTGTGAAACCATGGACGCCCAGATTCTCCGCTGTTAGGGCCACGGTTGATTCCACGCTGGTATGGGTTAGATTTCCTAAAGTTTCAATGCAGTATTACGATGAAGATTTACTCACAACTCTGGCTACTGGTATTGGGCGTCCAATAAAAATTGACCGAAACACCACGCTTGCTAACCGAGGTAGATTCACTCATGTTTGTGCGGAAATTGAACTTAATCAACCGTTGGTTGCTCAAATAGAATTGGATGGACATATGTACACTGTTGAATATAAGGGTTTGCATATGATCTGTTTCAATTGTGGGAGGTATGGACATCGGGATTCTCTCTGTCCACTGTTGACAGTGACAACGGCTAATATCTCCGTGCCACAACAGCCTCCAAACACGGTGGTGGAGATGACAGCTGCACAGAATTCTGCAGGTATGGCTTATAATGACAATCCCATGATTATAGGAGATGGTATCAAGGGAAATAAAAACTCCAATTCCAATTTTGGTGCTTGGATGGTAGTGGAAAAAAAAAGTAAGGCGTAATTCCAGGGCTAAACCAGCAGCGAGTATCGTACATAATTCTCCTGTGACGACTAATAAATTTGCTTACCTGAAAGAGGATGATTATGATGTTTCTACTCTGGTAGAATTTGTTGAAGCCACGTCAACGCCTAGCAACACTACCTTGGGGGAATTTTCATTTGACTTGGGCCAACTTAATGGATAAATCAAGAATTCCCAGAAGACTGATAAGTCCATTAAGCCGAGAAGAAGTGATCCTAGCCAAAGCAAGAGAGACACGAAGAGCAAGAACATTAGACTTGTTATTACTCCTGAGTGACCTGCTATGAAGACTTCTAAGAAGACCCTATCATTAACAAAACTGGGATTGCTTCCAGTTCTACCGTCGAGCCTATTATTCAGAACTCCCCAAATGCAGACATGGTGGCCATTATTGCTGAAAAATTTAGACAAGCTTTTAAATCTTTACCTCCCTCCACTAGTCAGGAAACTTCTTCGACATGTTTGCATGAGGTTTCTGACCAACACATACTGAATTTTCATGCACAACCTCCTGATCCTGGATCACAACACATGGTGGTTCAAGACACACCAATTTTGGCTCAAGCTATGGATAATGAGCTTTATGGAGGCCATTCCCTTGATATGGACGTTGTCCTTGAGAGCTTGGCTTAGTTTGGTATTTGATCCTCCTCCCTTAATAATATTTTTTATGATTAATAAGTTCAATATTGTAGCGTGGAATTGTCGGGGTGCAGGACATGTGGATTTTAAGGCTTTGATTAAGGAGCTTATGCATTTACATTAGCTTGATATAGTGATTATTGTTGAAACTCACATATCTAGGGACAGAGCTAATAAAGTCTCTAAGTCTCTTGGGTTTGACTGGGCAGCTCGTATAGACCCAGTTGGATTCTTAGGAGGAATTTGTGCATGTGGCATGGTGTTTCTACCAATGTCTAGATTCTTGTTTCTCACCCCCAGTTCGTCCATCTAATTGTCTCAAATGGTATCACTGTGGTTCTTAACCGCAGTTTATGCGAGTCCCTATGCCACAACGAGGTAGGTTTTTTGGAAAGAGATGCAATGGTTACGGAGTATAATATTTGCCCCTTGGTTATGTATAGGGGATTTTAATGATTATGCTTCTATTGCAGAGAAGAGAGGTAGGCAATTTTCAACTAACAGGGCTATCAGGTTTAGGGACAATATTAGTCTTTGCGAGCTTCAGGACCTGGGATTTAAAGTGATTGCTTTTACATATCGAAGGAAACTTCATGGTGCCTTTTTTACTTTTGTGCATTTTGATAGAGCTCTGAGTAATACAGCCTGGAGATTCGTTTTCTCAGAAGCTTCTGTTCATCACATGCCTTTGACACACTCTGACCACAATCCTATTCTTCTCAGGTTCTATGGATATGTGCCTCATATATCTTCTAAACCCTTTCATTTCCAAGACGCGTGGACACTTCATGGTGATTTTAGGAATGTTGTTTCAAATGCTTGGAGAAATCCTCATATGTCGATTGCAGCTGCTTTGTCTAATGTAAGAGACGCATCGTTGAAATTCAATAAGGAAGTGTTCGGCTATATATATCTTCAGAAGCGGAGAGTTCTTGCTAGGATTACAGGCATCCAAAATTATCTTTCATATCATCCCTCTCATTTTCTGTGTCGATTAGAAGAAGAGCTAACAGTAGAATACAAGGCTATTCTTAGACAGGAAGAGTTGTTTTGGTACTAGAAGTCAAGAGTACAGTGGCTCGAGTATGGGGACAAGCACACAAAATTCTTTCACGCCATGACTATTAGTAGACGAAAACGAAACAGAATTGAAAGGATTAAAGGAGCCGAAGGGGACTAGATCTCTGATAAGGATGCTATTCAGGACAAGATAGCTCATTTCTATCATAATTTATTTTGTGTCACTGAGCGTATTACATGTCGTTTCCTTAGGAATCTGATCACCCTTCCATTTCGGTGGATGAGGTTCATGCTTTATTAGCACCTGTTAGTAAGGAGGAAGTTTTTACTGTTTTTCGGTCTATGGAATCCTATAAGGCCCATAGCCCTGACGGCTTTCAGCCTCTTTTTTACAAAAAGTATTGGAGCATTGTAGGTGCCACAGTTCATGAAATGGTGAATCAAGCTTTCCTGTCAGGATCTTGTCCTACTGAACTTGCCGAAACCTTAATTGTTCTCATTCCTAAAGAAGATCATCCTACTTCCTTGAGTCAGTTCGTCTGATCAGTCTCTGTTATATAAGCTATACAATTCTTACCAAGGTTCTTGCTCAGCGTATCAGGCCTATGCTTGGTGACTTAATCAATCCAATTCAAAGTGTGTTCATCTCTGGGCGTACAACAGCGAATAACATTATTCTTGCAAAGGAGATGGTCCACATTATTTGTCGATCTGAACGAAGACAGGGAAGCCTTGATATGAAAATTGATTTGAAAAAGGCTTATGTTAGGGTGGATTGGAGATTCTTGAAGCAATCGTTGCTCGACATTGGGTTCCCGTCAAGGATTATTTCTCTTATCATATCATTCGTCACTAACTCTCGGCTATCTATCCTTTGGAATGGAACTCGTCTCCCTAGCTTTCTCCCCAAAAGAAGCCTTCGGCAAGGTGATTCTTTATCACCATATCTCTTCGTCCTTTGCATGGAAAAACTTTCTTTGCTAAATAATAGCAAGGTTAGTTCTAGTCAGTGGGCTACAGTGCCAGTTTATCGCGGTGGTCCAGCCTTTTCTCATCTTCTTTTTACTGATGATGTGGTACTCTTCTCTCACGCTTCCATTAGGAATTGTGAAGTGGTCATGGAGACAATGACCCAATTCTATACATGCTCGGGAATGGCTTTAAACGAGAATAAATCTAGGATCTTTATTTCTCCCAGTACACGACTTAGCCACCAATATAAGTTGCGTCACAGATTTCATTTTAACCCAAGACTTGGGCAATTATTTGGGCGCCCCTCTATCTATGAGGAATTCCAAAGCTGCGTATAATCAGGTTATGACTAAGATTCAAGCTAGATTACAAGGATGAAAAGCCAAGTTTTTAAACAAAGCAGGAAGACTTACTCTTGTTCAATCCACTTTATCCACCATTCCTATACACACTATGCAGACGTGCTGATTCCTTTATGGTGTTTGTCTGGCTATTGATAAATTATGCCGGGGTTTCTAATGAGGTTCTCTTGATCGTGGCAAAGGTATGCCTCTGATTAATTGGGAGACAGTTACTCGTCCTAAGCAATTCGGTGGATTAGGCATTCGAATGGCCAGACATAATAATATCTCTCTTCTTACGCGGTTGATTTGGGACCTCATAATGCTGCCTAATAAGCCTTGGGTTCAGATGATGTGTGCCAAATACCTCCAAGATTATACTCTAATGAATAGTCATGTCAGATCCAATGCATCCCCTTGCTGGAAAGCTATCCATAAAGCTCTCCCGTACTTATGAGATGGTTTCTCTTGGAGGGTTGGCTCGGGCACTAAAATTTTGCTTTGGTTTGATTGGTGGATTGGAGAACATCCTCTTTGTAGTTTAGTTCCTGACATTACCGTCCAAGATAGATGTTTGTTGGTTTCAGACATTATCTCTCATACTCAAGTGTGGGATCTGTCCACCCTGAACACTATCCTGCCATGTGACATCTTTCATTCTATCCTGGGTGTTCCCTTTGCTCGGTCATCTCCCTTGCCAGATTCTTTGGTATGGGTAGAAGCTTGTCTGGTGCTTATGCTGTTAAAAGCGGCTATGATTTTATTACAAGGCTACCATATCCTCATGATACAGAGCCTTGGAAGACCATTTGGAAAGCTCATCTCCCCCAAAAGCATCGTTTCTTCCTTTGGCTTTGATACTGGGACAGATTGCCTACCAATCTCATGTACTTTCAACGTGGAATTGTTTCTAATCCTATGTACGCTCCATGTAGAGTATATCAAGAATCCATTATTCACACTCTCCGAGACTGTGTATGGGCAAGGGGTTTTTGGACTAAAATCTTACTTGTGGATATACATAACGAGTTCTTTCTCTGCTCTTGGAATGATTGGCTTTACTACAATGCTCTTACTAGCCAAACTGATTATGGTAGATCTCTAAAGTTTGTCCTAGCCTGTTGGGTTATCTGGTGCACTAGGAATCTTGAGGTCATACAAGGTCGTATCCTTCCGATCCCCGTTCAAATCACTTGATTTGAACAGCATTTATCTGATTGTTTACTTACTTTTGGTCAGAATACTATTATCCCCTTTTCACAAAATCAAAGATGGATTGCTTGGTCTAAACTGCCCAATGGTGTTGTGAAAATCAACATGAATGGTGGTGCTCTTGCTAATCTGGGAAGAGCAGGTATTGGTGGCCTTTTATGGGACTCAGAAGGTAGGTGGATAATTGGTTTCTCTGGCTTTATTGGCATCTCCTCTAACTTGATAGCTGAATTAATGGCTTTTTATCGTGGTCTCTTGCTTGCTTGGGATTTGGGGTATCGTCAAGTTATTGTTGAGACAGACGCCTTTGATGCAGTTCATTTACTGTCTAAGCCTTTGCTTAGATCCTATCCTCACCTTGCTATCCTAGTTGATATTCAGGAGTTAAGATACAAGGACAGGCAATGCCCCGTTCAGCATATTTTGCTAGAAAGAAACCAATCTGTCGATTACTTGGCAAAAGTGGGTTCCTCGTGTGATCAAGCTTGGAATCTTTGGCATGAACCTGCCCTCGGTCTTAGAAACATTTTGCTTGGTGATATGAGTGCTGTTTTTTTTGTTGGAGCTAGTTGCGTGTTCTAGCTTATCCAATGTACCCAAAAAAAATTTATGTAAGTGCCACAAGGCACTATAGAACCCATTTATTTAAATTTAATTATTTAATTTAACTCAATTAAGTAAGGTAAAAGAAAACCTTGTAAATTATCTCAGATCAATTTTGCACTTTGATCTTTTGTATTCTTTGCAGGACCAGGAAGGTATTATCCTCATATCAGAAACAAACCATATCCTAAATCATGCTTTTATTGCGGCGTACCTAATCCAAAGAATAGGATTTATGATGGTGGAATTGTTGGAATTGAAATTTTTTATTAGACAATTATTAATTACAGGTTTCTATAAATTAAATTTTATCTAAATTAAAGATAATAAATGAGCTCAATAAAATATCTGGTTAAATGGACTAAAAATCAAATAAGAAAAATGCACCTTAATCATTGTAGACAAATTTGTTTATTGGGCTTACGATGGAGGTGCCCAATAAGATTTCTATAAATAATTGCTAAAGTCTCCTTTAACTTGCTAATCAATGTTGCGAATACCGTATTGAACTTAGTATTGGATTGGATTTTAGTACAGCACTGTACCAGTACCATTTCGTGTATTTTTAAATTTATAAAATAGTCCATGAATTTTTTTAAAATTTATAAAATAGTCCATTGCTATATTGTACAGTTGTACTATATACTTTACAAGTTTATATCAACCTTGTCTCCAAAATTATAATAATAAATAATAATCACAATTAATATAAAATAACAATAAATTTTAAATATTTCACATATAAATAATAACCACAATTAATATAAAAAGACAATCATTATCATACACATATAAAATTAAGAATAATACAAAGTTTTTAAAATATTACAATAATACAATTTCATCATTTTAATAAATAATAATTGTATCAAAACATCAAATAAAAAGAACAATAAATTTTCTTAAGCAATTTACAAAAAGAGTTCATGACGAAGAAACAATGAAGTAGAAGTTAAACATGAAACAAAAACATTTACAGTTATATTACATATATAAAATTTAACATAAACATCAAATATAAGTAAAATTAAAAGAAGAGGAAAAATAAAACATTGGAATGAAATTCAATCGTCAACGAGAGGCTATAACTGCACTGACCCCAGTGATCATTTGGTACAAAATCTTCATCATTGAGAGAAACTTCATTATCATTATCATTCAAATTTAATGAACCAAATGACATATCAATGCTTTCCCATCCAAGATTATCTTCCAAATCATTCACTTCTACCAAATTCGGTTCTTCAGAAACCCAATCCTCCAAAAGATCAATATTATCAATGAAAATTGGATCAGTTGAACTACTTGTACTATTAAGACTCCTAGAAAACAATTAAATTTAATTATTAGAAAATTATAAAAAAATTATATCAAAATTAATAGTGATAATAATGAAAATAACATACCTTTCCCGAAGCTTTAAATTGTAACGAACAAAAATCAAGTCATTCAACCTCTTATGCTCCAATCTATTCCTTTTCTTTGAGTGGATAAATTTAAATGTGCTCCAGTTTCGTTCACAGCCTGTTGCACTCACACATTGACTTAAAATATGAATTGCAAACCTTTTCAATTCTAGAATACCATTTCCAAATTAATCCCACCAAGAAACTATAAGTCATAAGATAACAAAAGTAGTGTTATAAACAAAATAAAGTGATAATTAATTCTCAACAAAAAAGAAAAAGGAAACAACTAATACCTAGAGAAAGTTGTCCTCTTTATCGAATAGCAATCGGCATTCCAAATCCACATAAGACAACTTCTAAAGCTCTATTTGTGAGCTTAAAAGATCTTGCATCGCGTCAATGCTAAAAAAATTTGTAATAGTTAAAAGCCTTCCTCTATTAACTTCAGTTTGCTTAGTAAGATCCAATCTAAAATAGACACTAGGATTCAAACATGCCCCAGCTACAAATAATGGAGAAGAAAGTTGTCTTTCCTTTCTCTCATTAATGATTGAAAGATATGGTGTGTATAAAGAAGGTCTATGTTTCAGATTGGTCTTGATTGCTTCCGTCGCTCTCTCCATGACATCAAAAATATAATCCATTGTTGGCTTTTCTTCACTATCAGCCAAGCGAAGTACCCTCATCAAAGGCTCACAAACTCGGATAACAAATTGACATTGAGATCAAAATTCTCTATCTTCCAGTATAATATTACAAACATCCACTCTAACATTAGACCTAGTATGCTGAAATGCAATTCACTTATCACTGGCAAACATTTGTCTTAACTCTTTCTTCATCGAAACAAAAGACTGAAGTGATAAGAAATTTGTGGCAAATCTTATCATAGTTGAATGACACAAATTCCTACCATTGGTAAATTCCTTTCTCATCAAATTCAATATCCATGCACGATTATAAATGAACTTTGTCACCTTTTTAGCTTTCTACATAGTCTCATCAATAATAAAAAATACCTAGGATCTCCTATATTCTCCAGCATTAGGTCAATGCAATGTGCAACACACGAAGTCCAAAAAATGAATTATACATATTCTGCAACTTTTTTTCCTGCCGCTTTATAAGCAGAATCATTGTCAGTAATAAATTGAACAATGTTTTCCAGCCCTATATTATTCACAACTTTATCAAATATCGCAAACAAAGTCTCGATATTTCTAATAAGGCCAGATACATAAATAGATTTCAAAAACATAAAGCCATTTATATAATAAACTAAAAAATTTATAATAGGCTCTTATCTCCTATTTATCCAACTATCACACATGATTGAACATCCATAGGTACCCCAATTCACTTTTTTTCAGCCAAATAACTTCTAATTTCAGAAACAACACAACTCAAAAGTTTACCTCTTAAGTTATCAATCAAATGACCTTTGTATCTTGGACTATAAGAGGCTATTGCCTTCATCATAGGTTGATAATAATAAGACTGAGAAGTATTGAATGATGAACCTGTATCAGACCAATATCTAGCTACTGCCATATCAATATTGTGAGTCGCATCTCTTGATTGCATTACAATACGAATTGAAGGTTGGGCTCTAGGAGTTGCTCGTGGTGCAAAGAAGCTAGTCACCTGAGCCTTCTTCTCTTCCTCATATCAGGTTCAGGTACTTCTTCTTGAGCCTGAGATGGAATACTACCAGTATCACTACCACCACTGTCACTACCACTTCCACCTTCAACATTTCCAAAATTACCACGGAAACTAGAAAATGAACTTCCACTACCAATTTCAAAATTCAACCTGTCCCTTCTATCTCTCTCATTTTGATATTCATCATGCAATGTTTTCATCTGTCACTTGACTTTATGACTTACTTTTTTACAGGGTTCCACATCTCTTTTAACCCCAGCTAAATGTTTTTTAAATCGGGTGATTGCTTCACCTTTCAAATACTTGTTACAAAACAAGCAAATAGTATGGTTCCTTATATCAGGAACTAATGCAACGTGAGCCCAAGCTGGATCATTGTATCTTTTAGAAGTAGATTGATCAGGAGTACTTGAACTTTCTCCCATTTATTTGTAAAAATAAATAAATGCATATATCAAAATAAATAACAGATAATTTCAGTACACAATATGCATATCTATCTTACATAATATAATTGATTCTGTATGATTATATTATACACAACCCAATTTCATGGAATACAATTCACTATAAGTCTAAAGCTAACAATTCAAAACATTCAACATATATAATTACAAAAAACATGCATCAACAATTTCCATTTTCAACAATTTTTAACAATTTCCATTTCCAATAATCACAAAACATTCATAATTCCATTTCTATTTTCAACAATTTCCATTTCCAATTTCATTTTCAACAATTTTCATTTCCAACAATCATAAAACATACATAAACAATTTTCATTTCCATTAATTACAAAACATTAATAAAAAAATTTGCATTTTCAACAATTTTTAACAATTTCCATTTCCAATAATCATAAAACATTCACAATTCCATTTCCATTTCTATTTCCATTTCCAAAAATTTCCATTTCCATTTTCAACAGTTTTTAACAATTTTCATTTCCATTTCCATTTCCAACAATTTTCAACAATTTGCATTTCCATTAATCACAAAACATTCATAAAACAATTTCTATTTTCAACAATCACAAAACATGCATAAACAATTTCCATTTTCAACAATTTTAACAATTTCCATTTCTAACAATTTTCAACAATTTCCATTTCCATTTCCATTTCCAATAATCACAATACATTCATAAAACAATTTCCATTTTTAACAAGTTTCAACAATTTCAATTTCCAACATCCACAAATCATACATAAAAAAATTCAAATTCAAATTCCATTTCCATTTCCAAGAATTTTCAACAATTTCCATTTCCATTAATCAAAAAGGATTCATAAAATAATTTACATTTCCAACAATCACAAAACATACATAAACAATTTCCGTTTTCAACATTTTTTAACAATTTCCATTTCCAATAATCACAAAACATTCATAATTCCATTTTCATTTCCAACAATTTTCAACAATTTCCATTTTCATTTCCAATAATCATAATACATTCATAAAACAATTTCCATTTCTAACAATTTTTAACAATTTCCATTTCCAACTTCCACAAATCATATATAAACAATTTCCAGTTCCAATAATTTTCAACAATTTCAATTCAAAGTTTCAAACATAAGGATCAAGTTGAAAGGTATGATATGATTTACATAATTGCCAAATAATGAATGAGATATCTTATACAATGGTTCATACATATATTCATAACATGATGATCAAGTTCAAAGATATATTCATAACATGAGGATCAAGTTGAAGGATATAGCTTCTTTGGAAATTTTTTTTTTCTTATTTAAGGCTTTGAATCTTCTTTTCATTTCTAACAAACCATAATATTATATACACCATTAGATATTTCATTCATAAATATATATTTTTCTTTTACAATTTTTAATTGACATTAATAAGTCTAAGTATAAATGATTGGAACCTATAAGTCTACATCATATTCACAATTTGAGAAAAAAAACTTCTTTTTCAAATACATTTATTACATCACTACTTTCACACATTATCTATTATAAATATTTATGATACCCCACGCATATATATTACAAAATAATTCAAGTTCAACATATTTTATACTCAATTAATTATTTACCCAAAACTAATACCCAAATAGGCAAATACTATCATTAACCGAATTATTAATAATTTCCAATTGCATAATTTTATACTCAATTAATTATTTGCCTAAAGTCAATACCCAAATATTAAAAATAAAATACCATTCACAAATATTAAGAATGTGTTAATTAATGATTTAAGTTTTTACAATTTTACAAATTTAATATTATCGGTTTAAATTTTACATTTAAGTTGTTTCAACATTAACAAGGTCGTGCATAATGCATTTCATTCATCCAAAAAAATATCATAAATATAAACTTAAACCAATCTTTATAACCAATACATCATTCACCGTGAGTGACTCACTCATTCAATTCAACTCCATTTCTATTTCCAAATGACAATACCGTAATCATTCAACATTTCAACTCCAATCCAAGCCATGCAAATCAGAAAACTAATACGTCATTCACTGTGAGTGACTCACTCATTCAATTCAGCTTCATTTCCATTTCCAAATGACAATATCCAACCAGATACACACAAATTGCAAATCACAAAACCAAGTTCCAACTTCCAACCAATTCACAAATCTAACATCCAATCGATCACAATAAATTATGCAATTAAGATTTAAATAGAAAATTGAAAAACTCAAAAAACACACCTAAAAAAAATTCATAAGCTTCGGGTCTTCGAGTCAGGTGATGGACTAACGGGCCAGAGGCTTCGAGTCTGGGCGGTCTACGATTGCGAGGCTGCGACCATCTCTCTTCCATCAGACATTGAGTGGCGATGACGTGGTGTGCTGGTGCCCATGGAGGAAGGTTGAAGACGGTGGTGTCTTCGAGGGACGTGAAGGGAGGAGCTGAGGGAGGATCTCTATCCTCTGATGCTAGCGTGGATCGAGGAGGATGAGGGAAGCAGCAGCACCACTGGACCAGTCATTAGTATCGTCTGAGATGAAGAGGAGAATAAGAGAGAGAACAACGGCAGTGGTGAGTCAAGAAGTGAGA
This sequence comes from Erythroxylum rufum, assembly GCA_027478365.1. Taxonomy (NCBI): domain Eukaryota; kingdom Viridiplantae; phylum Streptophyta; class Magnoliopsida; order Malpighiales; family Erythroxylaceae; genus Erythroxylum; species Erythroxylum rufum. Next base: position 36,545,662 of record JANIHZ010000001.1, read on the forward strand.
GTCGGAGAGAGAGAAAGAGATAAAAATGAAAAGGAAGGTTCGGTAGAGACAGAGATGGTGGAGACAAAGACGGGGGTGGGGGGTTGTTTAGAGGACAGCCGACGGTAGCGGTGATGAAGTGAGAGTCGGTGAGAGAGAGAGAGAAATAAACAGAGGAAGGAGAAGGAGAAGGTTCGAGAAAGGATTGAGGAGTTGTAGGTGTCTGGGGGCGGGGTAGAGTAGGTTTAGGAAAAAAAATTAAAATTACAAACCTGTCCTTCATTTTTTTGAAGTTAATGGTATCGGCCAATATGCGCCAGTATTATATGTATCGGCCAGTACCAAACGAAAAATAATAGTACTGACCGGTATTAATGGCCGGTACCGAAGGAATGAATACCGTTTCGTTTTTCAGCGGTAGCAGCCAGTACGGAATGGTATTCATTCCCCTTCTGTGGATTGGATTACCTCTGTTGGTCAAGAATCAAAGTCATAGATATTGGTTTATGCTCTACAAATTAATCGATTAGTTGTATTTTAGTAACATAATAATTTAAAGACATTATTTATTTTATACATACTTAGATGTATATGATAAAGATTATAAGATAAATATACATTGTAAATGAAATTATAATAAGATTATAATTATGAGAGTTATATTGTATTTATGTTTTATCTCAAAATTGTTCTTAGTCACTGTTATTAGTCATTGTTTTATTAAGACTGGATATTGATTTAGGAAATCCTTGACCAAAGTGGAAATATTTTGTAAATAGTTTACAAATGTTATTAATCAAATCAATAAATAATGGTGGAGAACTAATATGATTTGACTCAAAACAGAGTAGAGATTAATTCTATGTTTCATTTCTAATCGAAATATTGTACGATGAAAGGATTTAATTATAAGAAAAGATCATATACGGAAGGATTAGTAAAAACTAAATTAGCATTCTTAAATATTTAAGTAGTTATGATGTATTGTTAGATTCCAATTTTGATTTGTGAATATAAATTATTTAACTAGAAAATTAAAGATAAATTAAATCTAATCCTAAATATGATTTAGAGTTATAATTTGTATCCATTGCCAACATATTTGAAAACTTAACGAGTCACACATAAAGAACGGGTTAAAGAAAAAATATTTTAATCAAGTTATATCGTTAAGTTTGAGAAACTTTCTGATTAAACATGAGATATTTAATAAATAATGATCAATATCAGATATTGGGTCTTATTTGAGCATAATCATTATTTAATTTGAATTATTTATAATTGTAATTAAATTTTAACTAAAATCATAATTTAAAAAATAAAATCAGAATTTAATTTCAAATAAATTACTAAAATGTCCAAAACCTATTAAAATAAGCTTAAGCTCTAAAGGAGCTAGCACTCCTTTCCTAACCCTCCTTGCAATAGTTGTAGAGTTCTCTTAACTCGTTCTATAGATATCGTTAAAGGCCAAACATTTATGCAACTACGGTAGTTAATGTGAGCCAGTTTGGGAAATGGTTTGAGGGATACTATAAGAATATAATCAAGATTCAGAATAAGGTACGAATTAAGATTCATGCTTTATTATTATTTAATTGTTAATCATTTTATAGAATTTAAGTGATCTTGGATTTCGAAAAATTAAATATGAAAAGTTTCTTAATTATTCCGTTATGCGTGAGATTGGATCCTAGCCCGATTTCCCAATAATATATGCCTCAAACTACTTCCACTATGCACCTTCCTTTATTACTGAAACTAGCAACAAGAAAAGATGAGCAAAAGGAAGCAGCTGACACAAGAGAAGAGAGAGAAGAAGACTATTTCTCTCAAACATATTTTGGTTGTATGTTTCATAATGTATATACCTATTAAGAATAGTTACATTAGTATCAGTAAAAGAGGAGACAATAATAACACTATTTTCCTCTCAGCAAGTGTCTTTATTCATTAAGTGATATAATAACATTTTAGATAAAATTAAAGATGATGTCCTATTCTTCTTTTTATTTTTCCTTTTTTTATTTATAATGATGTTACCCTCTTTAAAAAACCTTATCCACTAGATCCTAATGAGGATAATGTTCTTGTAAATGGAATAAAAACTCTCTAAGTAATGTGTTTTTGTAGTCCATACCACTTCATTTAGTGTGCTTGTTATGTTTCATGACCATTCTCTTCCCTAAAATAGTTACAGGAACTCTTTCTTTCATATACAGTTTTTGATGAATTTTAAGGAAAACCTTAATAGCAAAAGTGAGGTATTTCTTCAATTGAAATAAGTAGAAAATAATGTGTGTGAAAGCTCTAAGGAGAAATTCATGCTTATAGGCAACCTATCTAACCTTATTAATTATCTTAAAAGATCCAATGAATTTGAGGGAATAACTTTTAGTTAGCCTTTTTAGCTAATATCCCTTATGTCTAGGCTTAGATCTTAAGATTTTTTTTTAATATGAAAAACCTTATCAACTCTTTCTTTGTTCGTTTGTTTCCTTGTCCTTTCTTATGCTCTTAATAAATGAAAATTTACCATTTAAATGGCTATTTCCCTTTTTTGTAATAGATTATCCACTACCACTAACTTAAAGTCCTTAGTAAAGTAGAGAAAATAGATGGGTAGAGTATAACCATACTTAACCTTAAACAAAGTGGTGTTAGTGACTGAATTATGGGTGGTGTTATAATACCATTCCATTAAGGGAAGCCATTGAAACCATTTATGGGGAAGGTTTCATGTCATACACATTAGATAGGTCTCCAAAGATTAATTGGAACTTCAACTTATCCATCTTTCTAAGGATGATAAATAGAAGAAAACTAAAGGCCTACTATTTATAATTTGTAGAACTCCAGTCAAAACTAACTTAAGAATAGGGGGTTATAGTCTCTAGCATTTTATGTAGTTTAAATATGTTAGAGAAGAAAGCATCGACAACCATTTTAGCCATATAAGGGTTTTTGAGAGCAAGGAAGTATGCATATTTGCTAAATCTATCAATCACCACTAATATCACTAAACAATGATTAGAGGTTGACATTCCCTCAATAAAATCCATATGAATGTTAATCTATCATACTTAGAAAAAGTTTTTTACTTATTAGTTTAACAAACTTAACAATTTCAAATGTAATTCCGGACACCCATTTGAAATCCCTATTAATGAAATAAGGACTACAACTTTTTGATAGTCCTCAACACTCCTGAATGTCCCCCAACTAAACTATCATACATCATAGACATAATTTTGGTCTTAAGATCAATTTTATACACTACCACCATCCTTCTTTTCCATCTCAGAATTCTTTTTGTCCATTGATAGGAACCATTGATCATATTGCTTTCTGATAGTTTCCTGATAAAATCTTGGACAATATGGTCCCTGTCTTAACTTCCTCTTATTTCTTCTTATAGAAGTGTTTGAATTTGAGATAGGACCAAGGTAAAGAGTTGCACTCTTGAGACTCGAGAGAGGGCATCAATTAGATATTCTTAACTACTTTTATATTTGATTTTAAAATCATATATTAACAACTTAGGAACTAACCTTTTTTTTATGTGTATCCATTTATGGCTTTAATAGGAACTTTAAACTCTTGTTATCTATGTTAACAGTAAAGGGTTTTTCATTCAAGTATTGATGCTAATACTTGACAGTTATGATTATTGCTAGGAACTCATTCTTACAAGTGGATAAAATTTGATATTTAGTTTTGAGAGTTTTATTTGTGAAAGATAAGGATGTCCTTCTTGACTCGGTACTACTCCCAACTTGTTTCCATACGCATCAACTTGAATAGAGAATGGTTTAGAGAAATTTTGCAATGCGAGGACTAGTGCAATTATAAGGGCTTTCTTCAATTGCTGAGGATGCTTCCTCCATCATTTCAATTCATTTGAAAGTGTTCTTTTTAAGTAACTATATCAAAGATTTACTTAAAATTCCAAAATGCATGATAAACTATCTAAGGTATCCATCTAGATCTGATAAGCCTCTCAATTCTATCACATTTAAGGGACTTGGCCATTTGGAAATGGATTATATCTTTTTTATATCTACAAAAACTTTAGAACCTGATATTACATATCCTAAATATTCCACTTGTGAAACATCGAAGTTGCATTTATGTCCTTTAAGTAGGAGAGGATTATGAATCAAAAGCCCCAAAGCTACCTTGAGATGTTCTATATGATCTTTGAATATTTTTTTTATATACAAGTATATCATTAAAAAATCAATATAAACTACCTATGATGCTTCCTGAACAAATCATTTATTAAATTGTAGAAGGTAGAAGGAACATTAGTTAACCTAAAGGGCATCACAAGGAATGCATAATACCCTTCATATGTCCTAAGGGATGTTTTATAGATAATTGTATAGTGTATGCAGATATGAAGATAATTAGAGCTTAGGTCTAACTTGGAGAACCAAACTGCATCATACAGTTCATCTAGAAGTACTTCAATGATTGTTATATGGAATTTTTCATCAATAATGTTCTTATTTAACTCCTTGTAATCCACTCACAAATGCTAAGAATTGTCCTTTTCATCAACACTAGAGGTGAAGAGAAAGGTTTGTGGCTGTGTTGGATGACTCCTTACTATAAGAGGTCTTAAATTAATTCCTCAATGACATTCTTTTGTAAACTTCCATACCTATAAGGCCTAACATTGATAGGTTATACTCCTTTTAGAGGAATTTGTGATCAAGTGGCCTTAGTAGAGGCAATCCTTTTAGTTCAATAAATAATGGTAAAGTTTAATCCATTTCTAACTAATTTCCTTTCTTAAGGGAATTGTTTTCCATCGTGAGTTCCTAAAAATGTTGCTTTATAGGATATATAAGCCTCAACATGCAAATTTGACTATTAAACTAAGTTTTATATAATAACCTTGCAAACTTCTTAGGAGTTACAAACTCAAGTTGGCTAATATTGTCTCCCTTAAGTTGAATATGCCTTTTACACTAAGTAAAATTCCATGGTTTGTTTAACAAAGTTGCATAGGATATTGTTAAGAATGAATAGCTATTGAAACCTAAGGACTAAGTAGTATCCCCTAGAGGTAATACCAGTGCATTGAAAGAGAAAGTTATCCTTTGAAGCTGCCATCAGGCCCTTACATAGTCCTTCACAAATCAATTGTAAGTCACCTCCTATTCTCACTTTGAGGTCCTTCACTTCCATGTATTCATAAGTACACTTTTAAATCAAGGTGATATCTACAAAGTTATGTATACATCCATTGTCAATACGAATGTGTATTGGTTCCCTCTATGCATCCCCAAGATCCTCATCTATTTGAAATCACCTAAAGAAATCCTTGCCATAGCTTCTAGAGATAAGATTAGAGATTCTTCTGGTTCTATTTTTGACATTGATTATGCTTCATATTCTACAAGAAACATGTTCTATTGTTTCATCTTACACTTTTGACCAAGGGCATATTTGCCATTACATCAAAATCAAATTCACTTACGTCTTTTATCTTCAAACTCCTTACTATTAAGTTGCTTCTTATGCTTTTTATGGGGATTAGTAAGTAATGGATTTCAGAAGTGATCTAGGAGTGAATAGTAGTCCTTTTTGACAGTTGATTTTTTTTTTACAAGTTAAAGAACTATATTAAGTTAATAAATCCTTACAAGAATGAGTAAAAACAATCCAAACAACTCAACTATAGCATTTAGCCAAGAGCTTGACACAAGCTACAAACGACAATGTTTTAGCATAACAACATCTTTAGATAAAGAACACCCACGAGCAAAACATATCGTATGACAAAAATGGGGTAAGCACATTTTGCGTCTTACCCTATTCACCCCACCCTACTAAATTAGGGTTAGGTGGTTAACGTCCTTTGGGTTCGATAGTCAATCTACATCAGAAGAGCATTTCGTGATAACCTCTTGAGCATCATCCACATCTTGTATTGGAGTTATGTTAAAAGGTCAGAGTCAACAGGCACATATGGAGGGGAAGGAATCGTCTTTCCAGGTATTTTCTTTCAAGTTTATGATCCACTTTTAATTAAAAGTAACCTTTTATGTAAGTTAATTAACTGATTCTCCATAAAGATGCTAGACTAGGGTTAACTCTTTTTGACATGGTAAAATATAGCAGATGCTCTCTGATTCCACCTATTAATGTGTAGTGTTGGACCCCACACCCCACACCCCACCCGTAGGTGTTTGCAGGTTATACTGCGGCGTGTGTTTGCAGGTTATAC
>JANIHZ010000001.1:36591637-36602069 GCA_027478365.1 Erythroxylum rufum
AATACTTATTATGTACAATTTAATGTTTTTATTATCAATTAAGATAATTTTAACTTTATATCATCAATTAACTTTCTATTTAAACAAATTAAATATATAAACACATCAAAATATTATGCATAGATAATTCATAACTGTTGAAATTATGCATTAACCATAAGATCATGAAATAAAATTGAATGTCAATATTTTTAAAAATTTTAAAAATATTTACTGACAAAAAATACAAGTACGCCAATAAAATCTATTATATTTATCGACAGAACACAACAAACCGTCAGTAAAATCTATAATATTACCGATGGAACAAAGAATCACCGTTCATAATATGGACAGCCCGTCGCCAACTTTACTGTCAGGATTTGCTAAACCGTTGGTATATTCACCAATGGTTTAATCATAACCGTCAGTAATGTTACCGACAGAATAACCAATACCGTCTACAAATATTCCGATGGAAATAAAATGGCCATAAGTAAATTTACGAACGATCACAGCAAACTATCGTTATATTCACTGAAGGTTACATAAAGTGTCCATCGGTAAATTTATCTATGATCGTTTTTACGACACCTTTGTCCGTCGGTTAATTCCGTCGCTAATTTCTATTACCGACAGAATCCAAAAGTTTTACATCCGTAATATCTGCCGCTAAATGACATTTTTCTTGTAGTGTTTTTATAGGTTATGATTCAATTTCAAAAGTTTACAAACTCTATAATCCAAGCACCAGAAGAGTTGTTGTGAGTAGGGATGTTGTTTTTGATGAAAAAGCTATATAGGATTGGAATGACCAAGAAGAAGATTATGCTTTCTTTCATTTTGTTGAATAAAGTGATAATGACAAGAATGAAGCACCTTAGGAGCCTATAACTCCACCATCTCCTAATCATAATGAATCACCTCTATCATCTTCGAAAGGAATTCCTTCCACTGGACCCCGTGGTAGGAAAAGTTTGAGAGAGATTTATGACGAAACTAAGGAAGTAAATAATCTCATCTTGTTTTGTCTCTTTGCAGATAGTGAACCAATTGATTTTGCATAAGCTAGTATGGATAAAAAATGGGTGAAAGTGATGGATGAAGAAATTCAAGCAATTAACAAGAACAATACTTAGGAACTTGTTGCTTTTCCAAAGGTCAAAAAGCAATTGGAGTCAAATGGGTGTTCAAGACTAAAAAGACCGCTAAAGGAGAAGTGGAGAGATATAAAGCAAGATTAGTTGCAAAAGACTACAGCCAACGTCGAGGTATAGACTATGAAGAGGCATTTGCTCCTGTTGCTCACTTGGAGACCATAAGATTGATTATTTCATTGGCTACTCAAAAAAAAAGGAGGATTTATCAGATGGATGTCAAGTACGCTTTTTTGAATGGCTACTTGGGGGAGGATGTTTATGTAGAACAACCTCTTGGTTATGCTGCAAAAGACCAAGAAGACAAAGTCTTAAAGTTGAAGAAGGTTTTATACAATTTAAAGCAGGCTCCAAGAGCGTGGAATAGTAGAATTGACAAATACTTCCAAAAGAATGGCTATGTGAAGTGTCCATATGAACATGCCCTTTACTCAAAAACTAACAAAATGGAGAAACTTTGCTTGTTGGTTTGTATGTGGATGATTTGAAATTTACAGGAAATAATTTAATCATGTTCTAAGAATTTAAAGAAGCAACGATTCGAGAATTCAAGATGACAGACATTGGGTTAACTATTATCTTGGCATTGAAATGGAGCAAATGTAGGAAGGCATTTTCATTTCTCAAGAAAAATATGCTAAAGAAGTACTTGAGAAGTTCAAGATGATTGATTCCAAATCGATGGCAACACCTATTGAGACTGGAGTCAAGTTATCAGAATATGAAGAAGATGAAGTCTCAATCCAATATTTCAAAAGCTTGATTGGGAGTTTAAGATATCTAACTTGTACAAGGTCATTTATTCTCTTTAGTGTTAGACTAGTTAGTGATTTTATGGAATTCCCAACTGTTTCTCAACTGAAGGCAGCTAAGAGAATTCTTCGTTATCTCAAAGGTACAATTAACTATAGGTTGTTCTATTTAGTTAGTGAAGATTATAAACTTCAAGGTTATTGTGATAGTGATTGGTTTGGAGATGTTGATGATCGTAAAAGCACTACTGGATTCGTGTTTTTTATGGGTGATGATGCTTTTACCTAGATTTATTAAAAAAACAACTCATTATGACCTTGTCTATTTGTGAAGGTGAATATGTTGCTATGACATCTTGTGCATATTATGAGATATGGTTGAGAAATTGTTGAAAGAAATGGGAATCATTCAAAAGGAAGCAATGATGATCAATAAGGATAACAAGTCGACTATTGCTTTGTCAAAAAATCTAGTGTTCCATGAACGGAGTAAGCAAATTGATACAAGATTTCATTTCATTAGAGATTGCATTTTAAAAGGGGAGATCCATGTGAAGTATGTGAAGATCAAAGATCAAGTTGCGGATATCTTCACCTAGCCTCTCAATGTTGATGTGTTTTGTAGAATGAGAGCTTTACTTGGAGTTTGCATAAAATCATGTTTAAGGGGGAATGTTGGAAATTAAACATGATTTGCAGGGATGTTGGAAACTAAACGTAATTTATATATATACAAGCATACATGAATCATGAAGGAGTTTAATTATACATTCATGTAGAAGTTTGTATTAATGAATTTAGAGTATTCATATATTTAGAGTATTCATGAATTTAGATAATTCATGTATTTAGAGGATTCATATATTTAGATAATCTATATTAATTAATATGTTGCATTTATGTGAGAGTTCGTTGTATGGTAGCCCTCTCTTGTCTCCTACATATACCTTGGTGGTATTGTCTTTTGAGTATGTAAGGAAACTTGAGAAATTGAAAGTGATAGTGGTGAAAAACAAATTGTATCAAGTTAGAAAAAAAGTCAATCCAAGTGTGTTTTCCTCCTAAAATTATTGTTCTTATTATGTGAATTCTCACCACCAAATTTCCAACAACGATCCACCAAAAAAAAAAGTTCAATATTGTAGAATATCTAATTGTCGAGTTCAATTCCATCGAATAATAGAAACTCCACTCGGTGGAAGCGATAAAAGTTTATTGTTCTATAGAAAAATGCGCTCCACATTTCCCTCATCTCCACCATCTCTTGACTCTACCGAGCCTGGCAATTACAACATTTCTTTGAGTTGATTACGCAACCCTTCCTTCATTCCATTTGCATCTTGACTCCTGATGCTGAGAGAATGATTTAGAGCGTGAAGGTTTAGGTAACATATTACCAATTAATTAAAAAAAAAAGATGAGCAATCGAGAAGAAGATTTGATAAATATATTTTGATTATATGTGTCCTAATATCTAACAACGGTAATATATATACCTGTTAATAACTGTACAAGGAAAAAAGGAGATAGAAACATAACTATTGTCCTCTCAACAAGTGCCTTCATTCATTAAGTGAAAATTTAAGTAAAATTAAAGATGACATCGAAGTCTTCTTCTTCTTTATCCGGAACCTAAACTCACCCAAGAAGAGCTACAGATAATGTTTTGTTTTCAATAAAGTTTCATTTTATAGGTCTTCCTTAATATGAAAAGTAATTTTCAGAAGGAAAGAGGCAAACTCATGATGGTAACGTCCAGCAGAGTGAGCAAATAGGTGAAATTTGAGAGTAAAGTAAAGAATCTATACCAAGTCTCTTGCAAATAATCTTTCATGATTGGACTGAGGTTAAGAATCTTCTTTCCAAGAGATTTGAGCACAAGTCTATTCTAAGAATCCTTTTCATTAGTTCCTTGGAGGTGTTGCTAGTGACATGCGGATGGAACAAGAATCATCATCATCTTTTTGACACTTTTTGAGTTACAAAAGATTGGAACATACCCAACCCCTTCTTTTCTACAAATGGAATGCACTTTCCTTCATAATCTGTCCACCAGACATATGGGTTGCTCCTCTTTCTTCCTCTGGCTTCTCCCCATCTTTTATGTCATTTCCTCAAACGGTATGCTCTTCTTTATCTTTCTCGTGGATTTTGATGTTACGCTAACGCATCGCACATTGACGTGCTTTATGTGCATGAAGCTGAAAGAACTTTATTCAGTTCTTCGACTTGGTTTAATAACTGTTGTGTGGGGGAGATCGATTAATAGAACAAACACTTTGGAGTATTTCTTTGGATGTAGGTACCTATTTGTTAATTTTGGGATGTAACTTGTCATTTCCAATTTTTGAGCGTGGGCCTCATTTTTGTAATATGGTTACGTGTCCAAATAAAAAACGTTGACTAGTGGGTTGCCAAACCATTCCCATGTTGAATTACATGGCCTAGTTTATCATTCTTGCTATATTAACATGATCTTCCTGTACCTACAGAGGTCATGACAATATCCACTGTTCTGCTTAATCAATTAAAATTACAAAATGGGTTAAGGAATAGCTTTCCATTTTCCTACATATAGTTAGTTGCTTTAATCTTATGCAACTGAAATAATCTACTGACTACAATAATTATACGGTCGTTTTTCTTCGGAGGTCGTATTCATTCATAAAAAGTTTTCAAGTCTTTAGTATATGAATTTGTTAATGGTGTGTTTCTCTATCCTGCAGCCGTTCTGGTAGTGCATGGTTTCACAGGAACATATGGGGTAAACTATGGTAGGATAGCAGATAATTTACCTTCACCACAAAGCGTGGCGACACTCCTGAAAGCTTGCAAGATAAAGAATGTAAGAATCTACGATGCGGATCATGAGGTTCTCAAGGCCTTCAAAGGCTCAGGCATTGAAATCATAGTTGGACTTGGAAATGAGTATCTGAAGGACATAAGTATAGGCGAGGATCGTGCCATGAATTGGGTGAAAGAAAATGTGCAGCCATTCCTACCTGGAACTCGTATCGTTGGCATTGCCGTAGGGAATGAGATCTTGGGGGGTGCAGACCTCGAGTTATGGGAGGTTTTGTTGTCTGCTGCAATGAATGTTCACGCTGCACTTCAAAGACTAGACTTAGCTAAAAGAATTGAGGTTTCTAGCCCGCATTCTGAGGCTGTGTTTGCTAATTCGTACCCACCTTCTGCGTGTACATTCAGGGAAGATGTTCTTACATACATGAAGCCATTGCTGCAGTTCTTTTCACAGATTGGTTCACCTTTTTACATCAATGCCTATCCTTTTCTTGCCTACAAGAATGATCCTGAGCACATTGACATTAACTATGCACTTTTCCAGAAAAATGCTGGAATTGTAGATACAAAGACTAATCTGCACTATTACAACATGTTTGAGGCTCAGGTTGATGCGGCTTATGCTGCTCTAGAGAAGGCTGGTTTTCCAAAGATGGAAGTTATAGTTTCTGAAACAGGTTGGGCTTCTCGCGGAGACGAAAACGAAGCAGGTGCTACCTTACAGAATGCAAAGATTTACAACAAAAATCTGCGCAAACGACTGATGAAAAAGAAGGGAACACCCTATAGACCAAAGGTGGTGGCGAGAGCCTATGTGTTTGCATTATTCAATGAGAATTTGAAGCCCGGTCCAACTTCAGAGAGGAACTTTGGGTTGTTTAAACCTGATGGAAGCATTGCGTATGATATTGGATTCACTGGACTAGCATCGTCCGCAGGGTCGTCCTCTTTCCATCCTTTCAAGGTATGGAGTTTCCTGGCTGTATCCGATCTCCCTATGATTCCGAATTAATAAATAACAATTGTTGTTCATTTCTTGATTCCGCTCGAACTTACTGTCATTCTTTTCTGTTACTCAGAATTTAACTCCTTATACGTTTCTTGGTCTATATTTGGCTTACAGTGCACTGGAGCTCAACTTTGGCTAGCATCTTCCTTTTCGTTACTCCCAACAATTTGTCTTGCAGTTGTGCTACTAATTTTAGCTTCATGATATGATATGTAGGGGTGTTCAAAGTTTGCCATGCCATTGTTCTTGAGTTGTCACACTAACTTATTTCCTAAGTCTTGGATCAAGAATAACTAAAATTGATGATGGTCTTTTCATTCAAGCATCTTCAGTAATTTCCCATGTACCTCTGGAAAATGGATTTAATAAATGAAATGGAAAGGAGCAATTTGCGATACTCGCATCTTCTTCCTTCAATTAATTTTTCTATTCAGTCCACCAATCTTTGTTGTTCTTGGGTTAAAAAGAAATGATAAATCTATCTCCCGGCATTCTAGCTCCGTCTTTGATTCTATTTACCTATGTAATGTCTGATTATATCAAACAAAAAGTAATTTAAAGCCCTTTTATCTCATAGTCTTGGTGTGGTTCTAGTCCCAGTAAGATATATAAAGAGAGAAAAAAAAGGTTAGGTACAGATTAATCCAAGACGAGACAAGATGATGCCCTCAAGGTAAAATCTAGTCTTGTGCAAACTCATAGCTATTCTAAGAATAAGACGATACATAATATATTTTTCAACTGTTTGATATATTTAATCTAAAGTTTGAGTTTAATTATAAATTAAAATTTCTGAGCTAAGTTCCTTTGGGTCGTTCAATGTTGTCTTGATCCAGCTCTAATGTGATAGGTGGCAAACCCACTTGGGGTTCAGCCGGTAAATCCAGTCCTGAAGCCGAGGCACCAGTTCCAACTTAACTCTACCTCTTATTTCTAAGCCCAGAAAGTGTCAAACAAGCACCGCGTAGTTTCCAAGTCTGTTTTGACAATTCAACATTCAACCGTCATTAATGAGCAAGTCTCTTTTGTAAGCTCTTAGTCTTCGCAATACGTGGGAATACACAAGTCACCTTTGACAGCGTTTGTGAAGTCTGGTAATGTGGAAGAAGTGAAAGCTTAGCATAAGGAAGAAACTTCTTTAGTTTTTGGGTTGACCCAAGGACTCTTCAAAGTCCATGAAACTTGGAAGCCCTCAAAGTCTAGTTTATGGACTTTTGAGACTTCCAGTTGTGGAAATATGTGTAAATATATGTATGTTCATATTAGCATTGGTCGATCGTCTTGTAAGAACCAGAAAAGTACAACTGTGCACTTATATCAAATATTTTAATTTAATCATCACTGTCTCAATGATTGATTAATTGTTGTCATCAATTTTTTTTTTTTTGGCCAATTGTTGTCATCAATTAGATACTGGTAGTTTATATGGAAAGCTTTTCCTAAACAAATTACTGTAAAAATAGATATAGATTAACATTTAATAATCAGATTTCGATTATTTGACTGAGAATTAGTGCTTATTTATGCATTAGACTCACTAAGTCCAGAAAAAGAAATTAGGGTTTGCACGTATGTTTAATATCTAAATTTACCAAGGAAATATTTATTTGGTAAGTCTTAATTCAAAATAGCATTAAATTATTAGGAGGATAACCCACAAAAAATTTCTTAATACATTTTAATTTTATCTTGTAATCTTCACGTTATTTAACATTCCCGGTTGCTAATCCTAAAACAGACAATGTGAAAGATATCATTAGTTTATCATTACAAGCAAGTAATGAAGATAATTGCATATTAAGCGCGGCCCAAAAGAAACGGTCGATTATTCTTTCCACTTCGCCTATTCAAGTCTCCATGAATATCACATAAAAGACCGGCATTCTTTGACTTCCCTGTGGGAAATGCAGTTTGCTCCCTCGAGACCCTGTCTAATTTGACACAATCAACTTATGCATAAGCCTCCATAACACTATATATGCATAGACACCCTATGTGACCCAAGACACAAGTAAAATACAACGTCCCAAGATAAAGGAGATCTAAGAAGCAAGCAACAAGGGACCCTTTTGAGAGAAAAATTGAGATGGCAAGGTTTACGGTTATTGCTTTTGTCTCTGCCGTGATGGCGGTGTTGTTGGGATGTGCGGCTTCGCAAAAGGTGCATGTGGTGGGAGATAACGTAGGCTGGACCGTACCACAAGGTGGTGCAACCGTATACTCCAACTGGGCTAATGGCCAGACCTTTGCGGTTGGTGATATCTTAAGTAAGTCTTTCTCATCTATTCAATGGTCTGCGCTTTTTTAATGATCTTATAAATTCTTATACACCATGTTCATTGTTTTCAGCCTTCAACTTCCAAACCAATGAGCATGATGTTCTCCAAGTACAGAAAACATCCTTCGACGCATGCACTTCAACAGATGCTATCGGAGACGCAGTCACCACTGGCCCTACAAACATAACACTTGCCTCCGCCGGCGTTCACTACTACATTTGCACCGTTGGCCGTCATTGCCAGTCCGGACAAAAGCTAGCCATTACAGTGTCATCAGGAGCTCCAGGAGCCACACCCCCAACTACATCACCGACTACACCACCACCAACCACTCCTTCTCCTACCTCTCCTTCACCGACTTCCGGCGAGGTTCCTTGTGCCCCTACCCCATCTCCAAGCTCCACTAATGAACCTACCGGTTCGACTCCGACGGGACCAACGACCTCCACCACCCCTCCCCCTCCTGGTTCATCAGCCTCTAACGTGTTGGCCAGTGCCTCGGTGTCCGTGTTGGCTCTAACCATGGGCCTGCTGTTCTAGAGAGAGTACTAGTTGATCATATATATGCATTCTTTTGGAGTTATTTTTCATTTAATAAGATTTATTCCCAATTAGTTTTCATAAGTTGGGAATTATTCACTGCTGTATTTTAGATAAATACGTTTAGGTTATTGAGAAATTAAATCTTTAGTCATTATGATGACTATTTTTGAGGTTAACAGGTTTCTATATATCAATTCTCAGCGGCCAATTAGACACGTCTCCGATTGGTTGTAAAATACTGCCTATAATCCAATATCGATTACAATATTGTCAAGACGACCAACATCTTCTTCTTTTGCTACTTATTAATGAGATCACGCCATAATGCTAATAGTGCCCAACAACAGTAGTACAGTCATTAACGTTTACTGAAGATTCCCCTATTACATTTTAAGAAGAGTTGTGTTTAGACCAAAGAAATAAAATGGGAGATGAGAATAATCTCTTAATAATTAATTGCTGATTATCCTATTGCAATACATCTGATTTGCTTTGTCGTGATATTTGGAAAATCAATTACTTGTTGCCTTACGAGAAAGGTACACATTTGCTAACCACAATCAATGCGATAATCTCAATTTGCTTATTAGTGATTTTTTTTTTTCCTTACTGGTGTTTATTTATTCGTTTATGGTTGATGTTTTACTTCGAAATTTGAATGATCATTCAATCAAATAGAGGTAATATATGCAGTTTTAAATAGAAACATCTGAGTGCTTTAGACATTATATCTCTAATCTAGGAATTTAATATCTTTCATACTTCTCACCAATTTATATATAGTTATAGATCTATTGAAACATACTGAGTTGTATATGCTTTTACTTTATCACGAAACTTATTATTTTGTACCAAAAATATTATGGTTAAATTAATAATCTTCACCTATTTCCTATAAGGGCGGGCCTAATGTTCTCTACTACAATACCAATAAAATCAGAGAAACTAACAGTTTATATTCTATCAAATAACAGGTTAACGAGCCTAGTGGAGATTGATTTTCGTGACAGAGTTTAAGAAAATAATTAAAATGATTTTGATTGTTGATGAAAACCCAAGTAAGGAGGTTCAAATTATGTTAGATGTAGCAGGTGGTCAATCCGAAGCAGGAATAGCCTACACTTCTTGTTTATTACTCCAAAAAGAAAGCGTGTGAAATTAATAAGTAGAAATTTATGAGTACAATTGATGATTAAGATGGTTGATTAGTCTCTGCCCCCAAAATTAATACGTAGAAAGAAATTTATGTGGCTCCAATGAGATGGTTGATTAGTCTCCGCAACCATAATTAATACGTAGAAATTTATGTGACAGCTAAAATTTCAACTTTGGCTGTCAGGCATTGAACCCAAGTCCTGTCATTGGTGCTGTACCAGTAGGGCAATTTGCTTCGCGGAAACTGCAACTAATTAGACTCTGTTCATCCTCAGTAACTATATGTGGATATCCCATATGTCACAAAGGCTTAACACAAACAATATCTCGCATCCACAAACAAAGGAAGAAAGGACATTTTTGGTCGAGAAGTAGGAAAACAAAGCGAGAGAGAGAGAGAGAGAGATGGCAAAGTGTGTGAGTGTAGCTTTAGACTTTGTCATGGTGGCGTTGTTGTGATTTGTGGGAGTCCAGATCCTCTGTCCAATTTTATGGTGTCTTATTGTGTCCAGTGAATTTCAGTCATTTATTTATGTGGGGTCTACGTTTATTTATGTGGGACCATACGGGACCCGCATAAATGAATGGCTGAGATTTACTGGACACGATAAGACACCATAAAAACTGAACAGAGGATCTTGGGTGGATTTGTGGTGGCTCAAATGGTGGACCATCGCACGAGGAGGTACAACTGTATAATTAAGGAGCTTTAATTGGTTATGTTCCTTTATGGCATATGGTTAATTAATTAATTAC
>JANIHZ010000001.1:36653445-36663990 GCA_027478365.1 Erythroxylum rufum
ACGAATTTTCATTTTTCTTTGCACAAGAATAACTCATCACCATTTCAATCTTCCAAGAAAAGATTCGGGGTCCAACATATATGGTCGAGCTATTGTTGTCCTATTGTACATGTCTCCTTCTATAAGTTCCATACAGGTGCTTTTGTTCCTTTTCTAGTCCAATTGTGTTATAATTGTTTTATATGATGTTGCCTAAAAAGCATTTATCTGGAAGTGGAAAAGGAAAAAAAGGAAACAAGTAGAAAAATTAATAGAATCCAAAAAATGAGTTATTAATGAATTTACTAAAAGAGTAGGCTCCTCTAGTGAGAATCTTGAGGAATTAGGTATAAGTAATTTTGAACAACATAAAGAAAATTTAAATGATGAGATTCATATTCATCTGGAGGTTAGTAATTTGAGTGAGCATGATCATGTACTAAGTGCATTTAATTTAGAAAATTTAAGGGGTAGATGAACAACTAATTCATATATTGGATATTTATGATCTTAGAAATTTTGGTAATCTTGATAATAAAGTAAGGGACACTTTAGTTAAAAAAGGGATTGTAAGAGAATGAAATCTTGTACTTCCTTTAAACAAGACCTCTCAACAATTTTTATATTCTTATTATTCTAGAAAATTGAGTAATAGAGAGACTGGCGATAAAAAATAGTTGGTTTACTCTAAACATATGGACAAAGTACATTGTTTTTATTATAAGTTGTTAAAATCTAATAACAAACAAAGTGCATTAACAAATGATGGATTTATATATTAGAAGCATTTTAGTGAGAGACTTAGAGAGCATAAACATTATGTTGAGCATATGAATAACATAAGGACTTGAAATGAATTAAGAGTAAGAATTGCAATAAGAAAGTGTAAAGGAGAAAGAACGCTAAAAACAAGTTTTGATAAGAATAGTTTTTTTTTGTAAAATGTCTTGCTAAATATAGTTAAAAAATTTTATGGTCTAATAAGAAACTTTACCAAGATAGTAACGTTAACTTTTTACGATTGACTGAGATGATTGCTGAATTTAATGTAATAACGCAGGATCATGTTAGACGTATTCAAAATTATAAAATTCATCATCATTATCTTGGTCAAAAAATTCAAAATTGAGTTAATTTCTCTTTTGGCCTATAGTATTAGAAGTTCTATCATAAGGATCATTAAAAATGCAAAATAGTTTTCTATTATTCTTGATTGTACCTTAAATTTGAGCCATCTAGAACAAATGAGTCTATTAGTATGATATATGAATATGTCAAATAAAAAATAAAAATAGAAGATTAATTTTTAGAGTTCTTAAAGGTAGATGACACATATGAATTGGAACTTTTAAATTAATTATTGAATGCATTTAAGTCTTTTGATCTCAATATCCATAATATAAGGGGTTAAGGTTATGACAATGGCTCTAATATGAAGGGAAAACACCAAGGGGTTTAAAAATGATTACTTGAAATAAATCTGAGAGCATTATATATGTCATATGCTTGTCATAATCTTAATATTAATCTTAGTGATATGGCACATTCTTCTATTAACTTTGTTTCATTATTTGGAGTTGTGCAACTTATATATGCATTATTTTCAAGTTCTCCTAAAGGTGGAAGGTTTACTTGATAATGTTTTGGGCTTAACCATGAAATCATTTTTTAACACTCATTGGGAGAGTCAAATAAAAAGTGTTAAAGATATTAGATTTCAAGATCCTCAAATACGAAATGCTTTGATGGAATTATCTAGATTTTATGATGATGTCAAGTAAAAGAGTGAAGCGAAAAGTTTAGTTATTTACTTGAGAGTTTTAAGTTTTTACTTGGTATAGTTATTTGGTATGATATTTTATTCGCTATTAACATGGTGAGTGAAAAGTTGAAGTCTAAATTTTTGTGCATAAAAAATTGAAGTCTAATTTTTTATGCATTGATGCTACTAAAGAGCAATTAGAAGGTGTGATTATATTTTTTGAGAATTATAGAAACGAAGGGTTTGTTTCTAGTGTGAATATTTCCAAAAGTCTTACGTATGAGATGAATGTAAAGCCTACATTTCCAACTAGTCATTCTTTTTATTAGGAAAAGACAATTTAATGATAATGATAATGATAGATAAATACAAGCAATTGAGGATTCCTTTAAAATTAGTTACTTTTTAATTTTTGTGTATATGGCAATTACTAAGAATAGATGTGAACAATTAACAACATTTGAATGTATTTTAGATTCTTATTTGATTCAAAGAAGTTGAGGTCGTTAGATGATAATGAACTAAGAAAATGTTGCACTAATTTTACAACAACTTTTTCTTATGTTAATGTGTCAAATGTGGACTTAGATGATCTTTTTTCTAAATTAAAAATGTTGCAAATGAATTTGCTAACTGAGTTAGTTTCATTAATTGAAATTCTTGAATCTTTTAAAGATATAAACTATTATCCAAATGCTTCAATTTCTTATCAAATTCTATTAATTGTACCTATGATTGTAGCATCAGTTGAGAGAATTTTTTTAAAGTAAAAATTATTGAAAGCTTATTTAAGATCATCAATGTCATAAGGAAGGTTGAATAGTTTAGCTATTTTATGTATCGAGAAAGATATATTGGACATTATTGATATTAATACTATTATTAATGATTTTGCATCTAGAAATGAGCAAAGAAATTGTTTTTTTAATGATCATCTATATGCTTGTTAGTGTAATTCTCTTGGTATTTTGCAATATGATATTTTTGTTCGATTGTTGTTACTACTATTTTATTATTGCTACTATTATTTTTAGTGATTTTATTGTTGTCGATATTTTCAAGATGGTGTTAGTTGTTGTATGATAATTTAGTATTTTATTGAGCATGTGGAATTATAACTTAAGTCACTTATGTATGATAAAAATATGTTTTTAAAGTTTACATATTTGTATATTGCCGATTCATTAGGGCCCTTCTTTTTACTTTATCCCGTGCTTATAAAATGTTAAGAACAACTTGGATGTGGGACTTGTGTCATATTATTTGGAGATAGAAGTAAAAAAATTTAGTGACGGGATATTTATCTCTCAAAATTCATATGCAAGAGAGATTATAAAAAAGTTGAAGATGATAGATTGCAATCTCTCGAACACTTTGATGAAGTACGAGGTAAAACTCTCCAAAGAGGATGAATTAAGGAAAGTTAATCTAACCACATTTCAAAGCCTTGTGGGAAGCCTAAGTGCTTGACATGTACTAAACCTAATATATTATTTAACAGGGGATTAGTGAGTTAAGTTATAGAGAATCCAAGTAAAGAATACATACGAGCCACGAAGAGAATTCTTTGATATTTGAAAGGTACTCTTGATTATGAAATTTTTTATACTTCTTTGAATGAGGCTCACTTAAAAAGATATTGTGGCAATGGTTACACAGATAACATTGATGACTAGAAGAGTACTACCAAGTTTATATTTTTATTTTAAAAATGTAATTTCATGGTGTTCGAAGGAACAATCTGTTGTGACACTCTCAACATGTGAATTGGTGTATATTGCTATAACTGTTGGTGGATGTCATACTACATGGCTAAGGAGATTACTAGGAGAACTTCATTTTGCTAAAAAATAAGTGACTAAAATTATGGTAGGCAACAAATCAACCATTATTCTTGCCAAAATCTAGTGTTTTATGATCATCGCAAACATATAGATGTAAGGTTTCATTTTATTCGAGATTGCATTACTAATAAGGAGATTGAGGTAGAATACATCAAAAAACTTGATCAAATAGCCTATATTTTTAGAGAAACCCTCAAGAAAGATAGATTTCAGTAGCTTAAAGAGATGGTTGGATAATTAAATGTGACTTTTTGTCATCAGTAGTGGTAAATGTAAGAGAAGTTTTAGGAAGGAAAATGGATGTTTTTATTAGCGAACTAAATATGGATTTAAAGCTTTTTTAAGTCTTAATTCTAAATAGAGCAAGTTTTACGTTTGTTGGAGTTTTTTAAAGAAATTTATAGCTATTTTATATTTAACTATAAAGTTTGTTGTTTACAATTTTCTTTTGTACTTTTTTTAATTAATAGATTATATTTAGCTTATAAAAAGACTTATAATCAGCTGTTATGAGATGAAGATAAGAAGTGGAAATATAAAAATAGAAGTTTTTCAGTTAACCCTTTTTTCTTCTTCCTCTATAGCTTCCAATAGAGTGGAATAATGACTTGAAATTCTGTATGGCTTGTAAGCATATGTAAAGTGCGTTGCTGGAGCTACTTACAATTGATACATGAAAATAAGTAGTGATAGACCTTTGCTTTTGATGAGATGATAGCATTGGTTGATGGAGGGTGGTGTGACTTCAATAGCACTATCTCCACAATAGATTTCTCCTCATTGGCAACAGATGCAAGAGTTAACCATTGGAGAAAACTGGCAACAACAACTTTGTTAATGATGGTTGAAGGAGCTTCTATAGGGGCAACAAATTTCACTAGTCGCTAGAAGATGAGTTTGCAGACGATAAGTTGTTTCTAAGGCATAGGATTGTTGAAGGTGCGATGTCGGACAAGGAAGTGAATAATGCAGACATTGCTGAATAGTGAATGAGGTTAGGATTTGGTTATAGGGTTTGGAGAAAATGAAGATAGGGGTGTTCAATCTTAAGTCTATAATAGAGTTATTTAGGTCTGAGTGAGACTTAAAGCAGGATAGGGCTAAAATTATTTGACTATAGGAATAATGTATTTCATAGTTAAGTTTTGGGCTTGTTTGATTCATGATTAAATGAAAATGTAATTTCATGGTGTTCAAAGAAAGAATCTATTGTAACACTCTCAACATGTGACTAAAATTATGGTGGACAACAAATCGACCATTACTCTTGCCAAAATATGGTGTTTTATGATCAGAGTAAGCATATAGACGAGAATGCATTACTAGCAAGGAGGTTGAGGTAGAATATATCAAAAAACAATCAAATAGCCTATATTTTTAGAAAACCCCTCAAGAAAGATAGATTTCAATAGCTTAGAGAGATGGTTGGATAATTAAATGTGATTTCT
Source organism: Erythroxylum rufum (assembly GCA_027478365.1). Lineage (NCBI taxonomy): Eukaryota > Viridiplantae > Streptophyta > Magnoliopsida > Malpighiales > Erythroxylaceae > Erythroxylum > Erythroxylum rufum. The sequence continues at coordinate 36,658,479 of JANIHZ010000001.1, forward strand.
TGTCTTCAGTAGTGGTAAATGTAGGAGACACTTTGGGAAAGAAAATGGATGTTTTTATTAGCAAACTAAATATGGATTTAAATCTTATTAAGTCTAATTTTAAATAGAGCTAGTTTTAGGTTCGTTGGAGTTTTCTAAAGAAATTTATAGCTATTTTATTAAAGGCTACTTAACGATAAAGTCTGCTATTTATAATTTTCTTTTATACTTTTTTTTATTAATAGCTGATATTTAGCTTATAAAAAGGCAAATAATCAGTTATTATGAGATGGAGATAAGAAGTGGAAATATAGAAGTAGAAGTTTTTTAGTTAATCCTTTTTTCTTCTTCCTCTATAGCTTCTAACGTTGGAATGATGGCTGTTGGAATTTTGTGTGGCTTGTAAGCAAATGACAGTGCATTGTTTGAGCTACTTGTGATTGATACAAGAAAATAAGTAGCTGATAAACCTTTGCTTGTGATGAGATGATGGCACTGGTCGATGGAGGGTGTTGTGACTTTGATGGTAATAGAGGTAATCACTATCTCCAGAATAGGTTTCTCCTCGTTGGCGACAGATGCAAGAGTTAACTATTGGAGAAAAATTAGCGATAACAACTTTGTTGATGATGGTTGAAGCTGAAAAAGATGAATGACAAATGAAAAGAATGAGAGTCTGTGTAATTTTCTGTATTGATTTTTCAGCATTCGAAGGTTTGTACATTGAGGCTATTATATACAGGCGTTTGTACAACTATTTCAGACAACTCAAAGGAATAAAATTGTTACAACAGAAATCAGTTAGGATCGGATCCATCTTCTAGAATATTTCTTGCCTATGCTCTCCTGGATGTGGGTGCATATTAAGATCTGATAGTCCTTCTTTTATTGGGCCTTGTTGTTGTGCTTTTGGGCTTGATGTTTGAGCAGGTGCGGTAAGTCCATGGTCAAGTGTTGGCAGCTGACTTTGTGGATTCGGGAAAGTTCTTCTCTTAACATCCCCACTCAAACTCAACCTAGGATTTTGAACTAGATTGAGTTTGGAGATAAGACAATGAAGACGAGCGGCTGTCATCGGTTTGGTGAGAAGATCGGCCAGCTGATCAGTGGAGCTAACGTATTTGACCTCTAGGGTTCCGTCGGCGATCTTGTCTCTGATGAAGTGCACATCCACCTCGATGTGTTTGGTGCGAGAATGAAAAACCGGGTTTTGAGAGAGAGATCTAGCTCCGTTGTTATCGCACCAAAGAACCGGTGTGTGAGGTAAGGAAAAACCGAGCTCAGACAGAAGGGAGAGAAGCCAGATCAACTCGGTAGAGAGTTGGGAGAGAGCCCGATACTCGGCTTCCGTGCTCGAGCGAGCCACGACCTGCTGCTTTTTGGAGTTCCAATAGACCAGATTTCCCCCCAGGAAGACACAACCACCGGATGTGGACTTCCGATCATCTGGAGAGCTAGCCCAGTCAGAGTCACTGAAGGCATGAAGAGCAAGCGGAGTCGATGAAGGCTTGAAGTGCAAACCAAGATGAGAGGACCCTTTCAGGTAACGTAAAACTCGTTTTAACGCAATCCAGTGAGGCTGAAGAGGATTGGAAAGAAACTGACTCAATTTATTGACTATATAGCAGATGTCTGGTCGGGTATGGCAGAGATATTGCAAGGCACCCACAAGACTGCGATAAACAGAAGGATGGTCAAGAGGAGACCCATCATGCAAGGAGAGCTTAGTGCTGGTCGAGACTGGAGTGGAACAGGGCTTGCAAGACAACATGTTAGCTCTCTCAAGTAAGTCATGAATATATTTGTGTTGAGATAGATATAGGCCAGTAGCATTTCGATAAACCTCAAATCCAAGAAAATAGTTGAGACTGCCAAGAGATTTAAGGGCAAATTTAGTACGTAGTTTAGCAATGATAGCCTGTATAGCTTGAGGATCATTGCCGGTGACTAAAATGTCATCAACATAAACCAGTAGAAGAATAAGAGTAGTCCCTTGTCTGAAGTAGAATAAGGAAGTGTCTGACTTAGAATTCTGAAATCCCCACTGATTGAGAGCGTGTCTGAGGGTATGAAACCAGGCCCTAGGAGCCTGTTTGAGGCCATATAGAGCTTTAAGCAATCGACAAACATGATTAGGCCTGGTAGGATCCTCGAAACCTTGAGGTTGACTAATATAGACTTCTTCATGTAACAAGCCATTTAGAAAGGCATTGTTCACATCAATCTGTTGGATATCCCAGTGATGAGAGACTGCCAGGGAGAGAACAATCTTAATGGTAGAAGCCTTTACCACTGGACTAAAGGTTTCGGTGAAGTCAATTCCAGGGGTTTGATTAAACCCCTTAGCAACTAGGCGAGCTTTGTGCTTAGCTATAGTCCCATCAGCATTGTATTTGAGTCGAAAAACCCATTTAGTTCCTAGTACATTCATGTGAGAGGCATAGGGTACTAATTGCCAGGTGTTGTTTTTAGTTAAGGCAGTAATTTCTTCTTTCATAGCCATTAACCAGGTGGGATCAGTCATAGCTTGAGAAAAGGAGGCAGGTTCTGAAGAGGTACATGAAGGGGAAACAGTGGTGAGTATAGTGTTGTAAAGTTTAGGTTTGTAGATACCACTCTTTGATCTAGTTTGCATAGGATGAGTGGAGGTTGAAAGGGAAGGAAGGAGGGGTTCTGGAGTGGGCAGAGCAGGAGAAACAGGCTGAGAGGGAGGCAAACTAGAAACTGAGAAAGGAGTAGATAAAGTTGGAGAAGAATGTACCTGATGAGTGGTGCCTGTTGAGGAAGGCCGAGGGGACTGTTCTGCTTGCAGAGGAGTACCTCTAAGTGACCTGGAAAAATCAGCAGCAGGAAGGAGAGTAGAAATAGGTAAACAGTGAGAAGAGTTAGAAACAGAAGCAGGCTGTGTGGGTGGAAAAAGGGTGGGATAAGGAAACTCTTCCTCATTGAATTCAACATGGCGAGATGTGAAAATCTGACCCTTGGCATTGAGACATAAATAACCCTTTTGATGTGGGCTGTAGCCTAGGAAGACACATTTGGACGTATGAAAATCAAATTTGTGAGGAGAGTAGTAACGGAGATAGGGAAAACAGCTGCAGCCAAAAGGTTTGAGATGCATGTAATTTGGTTTCTTATGATACAATCTTTCAAAGGGTGATTGATTATGAAGTGTGGGTGAGGGTAAGTTGTTGATGAGGTAGGTTGCAGTGGAAAAGGCTTCAAGCCATAGGGTCAAGGGCATATGGGCATGAGAAAGCAAGGTGAGGCCTATTTCTGTAATGTGACGATGTTTCCTTTCGGAGACACCGTTCTGTTGATGGGTATAAGGACAAGTAAACCGTGGTGTAATCCCATGTTGAGATAAGTAAGGCAAAAAGGCTTTGTATTCCCCCCCATTATCTGTGTGTAAGGCTTTTATTTTTAGCTCAAGCTGAAGTTCTATATGAGTTTTAAATTTGATAAAGGTTGAAAGAGCTTCAGACTTGAGTTTCAGTGGGTAAAACCAAGTAAACCTCGAGTAAGCATCAATGAAAATGATGTAATATTTATGGCCAGCAGAGGATAGATAGGGTGAGGGTCCCCATATGTCTGAATAGATAATTTCAAGAGGTTTATGGACTGTGATGTTATGATTAGCAAAAGGTAACTTATGAAGTTTACCATATTGACAAGAATCACAGAAATGAACATCATTTGAATTAATAGGTAGATTCATTGACTTTGCTACAAGCTTCAATACATTGAGGGACGGATGTCCAAGTTTTGCATGCCAAACATTTGCATTAACATAAGCAACATTTGCTTCAATCTGATCTAGATCACTATTAGGACAGTGAGAATTTAAAGCTGTAGAGTCTTTAGGAAGAAATGTAGAAGATACTTTGGGTGAATTAGACTGAAGTCTTTGTTGTGTGGTAGATATAGGCTGAGGAGATGATGTTTCAAGGCTGTAAAGGCCATTCCGAAGCACTCCCCGAAGCAGAATCAGTCCTGTAGCCTTGTCCTTAAAAAGACAACACTCATCAGAAAATTCAACTACAATTTTATTATCCTTTGTCAATTTTGAAATGCTCAAAAGATTTTTTGTTATAGAAGGCACATGCAGTATTTGTTTTAAGGCTAGAGGTGTATGTTCATTGTCATGAAAATGAATGCATGAAGAGCCAATATGAGCTATAGGTAAGGCATTACCATTTCCCACTGTCAATTGCTCCTTGCCACCATATTCTGATCCAATGGACAGATTCTGGATATCTGCTGTAACATGATTTGTCGCACCACTGTCCACAAACCATGTAGTGTTGTTTGTAGGGTCTGAGGTAGGATAGGGCTGGTTGTGAGCAAGAAAGGTTTGGGGGGAGTTGCGTGTAGGCTGATGGTTTCCCTGAAAATTAGACTGTAAGTTGTGAGATTTCCAATTGAACTGTGTACCTTGCCAAGACTGATCAAAACGCTTGTAACATTTCAGGGCATCATGTCCTGGTTTCTGACATAGCTGACAGAAAATGCGAGGATTGCCAGACCATCTTCCTCCTCTGCCACGACCTCCTCTGCCTCTAGAACTGGTACGTCCTCCTTGATTATTACTTTTGGGCTGATTGCTGTAGTTAGCAAAATTTGCAGCAGGTGCTAGAATATTGTTGTGAGAAGCAGTATTTAATTGTTCCAGTCGAGTTTCATGCATCATTAGGGAGTATTGTGCTTCTTGAAGAGTGGATAAAGTCATAGTATGAGTTAAAAGGACAACCACAGAGTCATATTCATGCCCTAAACCATTTAGTGCACTAAGAATGAGTTCTTGTTCAGTTACTGCATGTCCTGCCAAGATAAGTGCATCCCCTATTGATTTAATCTTTTGCATATACTCACTGATTGTCAATGATCCTTTTTGAATAGTTGAAAGTTGTTGCTTCAGCTGTAGAACTCTCACCATTGAAGTTTGGGCATAGAGTTTCTCAAGAATTTGCCAAGCCTCAAGAGAAGTTTTAGCCTGATTTACTTGGCCAATAACTTCCTCTCCTATTGTGGAGAGTAGCCAACATAGGAGAAGTTGGTCTGATCTGCGCCAGGCACGGTAGTCTGGATTGATTTGATCAGCAGTTGATGATGACTCTGAGGAGAACTGCTGAGGAGGAGCAACATCTGCAGAAATAAAAGCCTCAAGTTCAAGAGCTCGAATGGCAGCCAAAACTTGAGCTCGCCAGTGAATGAAATTTTTCCTGTCTAGTTTGATAGGTAAATTGAAATTTAGTGTTTTGGCAAGAACTGAAAAATCAAGAGAGGTTTCATGGGTTTGTGTTAGCTGTGTTGAAGGATGATTTGTAGAAGATGATTGATTGGTTGTGTCTGCCATGTAGACGTTTGTCTAAAGAAGCTCTGATACCATGAAAAGATGAATGACAAATGAAAAGAATGAGAGTCTGTGTAATTTTCTGTATTGATTTTTCAGCATCCGAAGGTTTGTACATTGAGGCTATTATATACAGGCGTTTGTACAACTATTTCAGACAACTCAAAGGAATAAAATTGT
>JANIHZ010000001.1:36855836-36866481 GCA_027478365.1 Erythroxylum rufum
CTTTAAATAACAAAAGACCAAAAAAAAACAATAAAAGACAAAAGCTAAAAGGTTAGTAAGATGATGAGAATCGTGAAAAATTGTTAAGTAAGCCTTCTTCACGATTCTCATCTTATTCTCATCATCTTTCAAGATTCTCATAAGCTTTATCATCTTCTTCTCTTTTCTATCTCCTTCATGTTTTGCTTTCTATAGAACAAAGAAGAGAGCTAGCACTTTTTTCTTTGTTTTAGCCATTTCCGGATTAAAGAGTTTGATTCGGTTAGTTTCTTCGATCTTTGCGTGGATACCGTTGGAGACGGTTTGTTTTGGTCATTGTAGTTTACGACAACCCGACGAGTAGAAGATCTAAGAACGAAGGAGACTACACACAAGATACATGGTTATTATATGTATGATTGATTTGAGTAATGCCATGAATTCCTATATATATATATATTATGAACATGTATGTGAATTGGGAATTTTCAACTAGGTTTAATGGTATTTTCTGGTATAAGCACATAGATCCTAGACTTTGAGAAAGTCCTGGAATAATTTTTTTTGTTTTCAGCACCACATATATATGATGCACGCACTGAGATTTTCCTACATAGGCAGATGACATTCTCATCGTGGATATCTATGTGTTGATGTTGGAGGCGAAGTTGACTCCTCAAATCTTTCTATTGAAGTTGGGTCATCACTAGGAGCTTGTTCAATTCTTTAATCAAGTGGTTCAACTTCCTTAATTATTTTCACTGGTACTGACGATGATCGCTTTTTATTGTTTAACCAATCCTATACTCCATCTTTATCAAATATAATATCTTGACTAATAATTAACTTTTGAGTGATTGGATTGTACAACTTATAACCTTTGGTTTCTTGACTATAGTCGATAAAAATGCTTTTTTCTGTCTTATCATCAAGTTTCTTTCTCAATTCTCCAAGTACATGTGCATATGCAATATAACCAAACACCCTCAAGTGATTAAGGTTTGGTTTCGCCGGCTCCATACTTCTTCTGGTGTTTTATCATAAACACTTTTAACTGAACACTTGTTTAAAATATAAATAACACATGCCACAACTCCTGCCCAAAAACCTTTAGGCATCCTTTTACAATGCAACATACTTCTTACCATATCCATTATAGTTTTTTTTTTCTTTTTGCCACTCTATTTTGTTGAGGAGTATATCTAGCTATCAATTGATGTTTAGTTGCTTTCTTCCTCAAGAAATCATCAAAACATTGTGCTCTGTACCTCTATCAGTTCTTAAAACTTTAAGAGCATGGCCATTTTATTTTTTGATATATGTCATAAAATTCTTGAGTTTTGTACATGCTTCAAAATTTTGCTTTAAGATATAAACCCATGTCTTTCTACTGAAATCATCAATGAAAGTACTAAAGTATTTATTTCCTCCAACTGAAGGACCATCCACATATCACAAGTCTGAATGCACTAGCTCAAGTGGACTCTTAGCTCTCCAAACACGTCCTTTAAGACTTACAATATCTCTCTGTTTCTTTCCCATGATGTAAGGTTCACGTAGTTGGCCAAGAAGTTTAATGATAGGTAAGCCAATAGCCCTTTTTTATCTGCTAAAAATTTGATGCTTCTAAAGTTAAAGTGCCTAAGTCGGATGTGCTAAAGCAAAGTTTCATCTACGAATGCAATATTGCAACACAAGACGGTATCATACTTGACATCCATCGAAAATAAAATATTTCTTAACATCTTTGTTTTGCTATTAAGCCCATCTTTACATCACTGATTGTGTATCCTTGCTTGTTAAAATGCAAATCATAGCCTTTCTTTGCTAGTTGTCCCACACTCAAAAGATTTTGACAAATAATTGGTGAATAAAATACATCAAAAATAAAATTTAGTGATCCATCCTTAAGTTTGATGACAATCTTTCCTTTTCCTAGAGCTTTAATTGTTGAATTGTCTCCAAGTTTGACTATGGTTTGAAAGTTCTCATTCAAGTCAGAAATGTTGGATACCGCATGTTTTTGTAAGCGTTGGACTCTAGAAACAAGCGGGGTCCAACATGAGTGGTATCAGAGAAAGAGTTGAATTTCAGAAACGGGGTCCAACAAATGATAAGTTTAGCAAGAGTTGGGTTCCGAAAACAAGCGGAATCCAACAAGAAAATACCTCCTTTTTTCCTCTTAGATTATTACTACAACCAGCGTCCAACAACCATTGATAGTCAATGTTATCAATAATTGCATGACTAGTCACTAGCACGGTTTTTTACTATCATCATTTTCAACCACTTTAGCGTAATTCTTTCGATCATTTTCTACTTTAGCACAACATTCTCTACTATAGTGACCATATTTCTTACAGTCATGGCATTGAATATATGAATTGCACTTAAACTGAAGATGCTTATGCTTCTTCCATTTATAGCACTGCATAGTTGTTTTATTTTGAAACGAGCTGCATCTTGTTCTTTTATTGGAACTGACTTTGAAGTTCCTTCCTCCCTCATTTCTTGAAGTTTAACCTCTTTGGTTGTTCTCTGTTTTTCTTGTAAACGTTGTGTTCTTTAAATTTCATTGACCTTTTAAAGCTTGCTCAATTATGCTACCTATTCTTTCATTCTTCATCATCTCACATAACTCTAATGATGCTTGAAGATCATTTAGTGTCATCGTGTTAAGATCTTTGGACTCTTCAATGCCAGTCACCTCATAATCGTATCAACTTGTTAAAGTATACATGATTTTCTCCATAATTTCCTTCTCTACAATTTGATCACCATTGTTTTTCATCTCATTCACCAACTTATCAATTCGTGAAAAATAATCATGAATAATTTCATCCTGACTTTGCTCCATTAACTCAAACTGCCTTTTTAGTCCTTATAATCATGTTCATTTCACCGCATCTGCACCTTCATATGTATTTATTAAAATCTTCCAATCCTCCTTTCCTGTTTTAGCATGGAAATTTTTTTTCAAGAACTATCAACTCAACTGATTGACAAATTAGGAACGAAGCTTTTTTGTTGAGTAAGCAATCACGATCCACTTTTTGTCTTTCTACAACTAATGTTGCTTCTTTTGTTTCATCAAAACCTTTTCCAAGATTTCTCCATAACCACTACTTCTCAAACATAATTTGATCATATGTTTCAACATTGGAAAATTATGTTTGCCATCAAATTTGAAAATTGTTGATTGCACCTGTAGAAGAAATTGTTATGTCTGCATCGATTGTATTTGTTGTTGATTCTCTCCTATCATATTTGATGCCATCACGAACCCTTAGCTATCATACCAAATTTAGGGAAATTTCAAGAAATAATTTCCTAAAATAATTGTATGGAATAGAGTAAAGACAAAATACTCAACAAAAAACTTTAATAATATAAGAGATAACACTCTTATTAATCTTGGCTTTTGTTATAGCCTTTTACAACACAATCAACTCATTAGAGTTGATTTATTTTCTAATACTCAATTTTCTCTCTACACACCTTTTTGCTTTCACACACAAAGGAAACCCAAATCACTATATATAATGTCAAAAAAGAGGTTAGCACATGATTGAAGCAAGAAATTTCTAGCTAATGACAACTTATACATACCAAGAATCTAGCAAAATGCTATTTTTATACAGCTAAGCATTTGACTTAATTGTTAAGTATTTGGCTTAGTCAAATGTCAACTAATATACAACTAAGTGTACATATTCAATTTGAATAAGTAATTGACCAAGTCTTAATCTTGAAGCTTGTAGAAAAATCTTTTCCCTTATAGTATTTTGTTTTGATTGGCCAAACCACGATTAATTCCTAATATTTCTCTTTCTAGAAAAGTTCCAAGTTGTTGAAAGCAGCTGACTCTCCACCAATTCAAGTTTCCACCCACCCTCCAAATCACCACTCAATTCAAGTGTTCTCTTCCTACTTTCTGTATATTGGAATTGGAACTAGGCAATCTTGCTGGAATTTTGGGTTGTATCTTTTTGCTTAATTTCGTTAGTGGTGCAATTGAACTATTGTGCACACTCAACATCTTAAAAACGATTTCTTGATTTTTGCCTTGACTTTTTTTATTATTTTTGACAACTCAGAAGCATTTGGTGATATTCCGTGTAGATTCTCAGGGAGAGCACTTGACTACTCAATGAACAAAAAAGAAACAGATCTTGAGTTGAGTGATGCGTGAACTTTGATGAGATTTAGTTCAAGGGCTTGGATTTAAAAGAAAGAAAGAAAGAAAAGTAGGAAAAAGAATTGAAACCTAATCCTTACTTTTACAACCATAATTATTGGATTTGTGATTATTTTCATTATGAAACCCGGCGTCTAAAAGAATAAATCCTCCATATATCAGTATAGTATAAAACATTCCCAACTTGCAGCCATGCCTGAAGGTCAGCCAGTAAACTTGGGAACTATAACAGTAAGGAAAATCCTTAACTTATCCGCGGTGTTCGCTGACGGCACTGGAAAATGAAAATAGAAATTATTAACAAAGTATCAGCTCAATCAAGAACATCCAGGAGTTACAGAAATCCTAATACCTAATCTAAGAGTAGAAGCAGACATTATGGCCATCTCGAGCAATGAGTCCTGAACCATATACCATCGCACAACCACTCCATACATTTCGCATTCATTTGGCAGTCACTCACTTGATATCATAAAAGTATATAATGTGACATTACTTGAACTATTGAACCTAAACTAGAGGAGGCAACAAATTAAATAAGGCGACTTTACCCCAGCATTTGGAATATCAAAGCGAAAAGATGGGAATTAACATATCATATGAATAGGACAAAAAGAATATTTCTTGTTTTCAATAGATAATGGGTGTAGTACATAAGCACGAGAGGTAAAAGCATGATTATGAAGCCTATGCTCGAAGTTAAATACTGTGAGTTCTTTAATTACATAGGTATAAACGCTTCTCTAAAAGTACCATCTTCCTCTAAATAATGCATTTTAAGCTTCAGTACTCAAAGAGTATACTGTATGCTTGCATCACCCTATTGCATGCTCTCTCTCTATATTAATTTACTATGATCAATAATGTAGGAACAGAATGTCGCCCGGCTGCTGGCTAGAATTTATTTACATGCCATCACAGGCCTTTCTGAAAAGTCATGTCTCATCATCTCTTTAGTACGTCATCATACAGCAAGAAGACAAAACGAAGCACTACCCATTGTGCCACGTATCTACCTAACTTTTCATCTTGTCTCACCTCCTGGTACTATCCTTGCTTATCGGGCTCTCTCCTTCTTAGCCACGCCACGGTTTATTTTCTTTTTATCCCACCCATACTCAAAAACTTTTTTCCTCGAGAAAGGAATAGAAAAGTCAGAAAAAGTTGCAGAGGGAAGAAAAAGGTTGGCCTCAGCATGACGAAGTAATATTAATTAATTGATTAATAAACGGCATCATATTTCTAATGTATGTGTCTTACATTTGCCTTTTTTTATCCCCATTTGTAATAATATAACTATTTAACGACCTTGTGGGTGTGAGGTGACTGACCAGTAACCGACTACAGGCAGTTGTTGGAACAGGATTAAGCACCGACACTGACGCTGACGAAATCAGACAGACTGCACGCGAGGTGACCGGGTACAAGGACGGCAGGTCATTGTAACCTTGAACTCTGTGTATTTCGGCGGGCATGTTTGGTCGATGCCCCACATTCTCCTCGATTAGACCCACGTTGCGCTTGCACGCCCCTTGTCTCCCAAGTGAACATTTCAGATTACACTCTCAACGGCGGCGCGTGAGTTTTTCTTTCTCCTTTTGTTTTCACACCAAGGATTTCGGTAACGCTGGTTATGAATAAATGGAGTAAAAACTAAAATGAAGTGTGGAGAACAAAACTTTCACTTCTGAAAAGCTATGCTTCTGCTTACAATTCACCGTTAACACAATTATTCTGACATGTAAGTTTTTCTAAAAATTAAAGTAATCCAAAGTACCATGGTATCATATAGATATGTTGTCTACAGTCATCTCTCTTCTCGCGCATTACTTGTAGATTTGTGCAATTTCATTCTCAAGTTTTTGTAAAAGAATATAGGATATTATTAAAGTTAGTTTATAGTTGAAGAAATTGAAAGGAAAAAACTAAAGAAAATTTAATTACTCTAAATTTTAATATTTATATATATTTCACTCCTCTGTTGTTAATATTTACTTAGAAACGTACGAGGAATGAGACCATCAAATCATCTTTTCACATGTTATAACTATAGATTATAAATATGTAAATTTATTGTTGTTGTTGCTACTGATATACTGTAGAGACAACTATAGCCTTGTCACATAATAAGTATTTTAAAGTAAGATTTAATCAGAGATATTACCTATTAGAACACAAACTTAGTGAATTTTTTTCTTTAACATCAATCAACATAAATTAATTTGTCATTAATTAAATGAATATGACCGTTGTTTTTCTTATAGAATAACGTCTTGGTAAGTAGTTTTAACAAACTTAGTTGACAAATACGAATCGCTAATTTTCTTACCATTTTAGTTAAAGCAACTTTTCGAGATCTCTTTATAAGTTTCTTAAATTTAAGCACAAGTTCTTTTTCTTTCCATATTAGTTCAAGCACCTTTTCTAAATTCTATTACAATTAGTTTTCAATTCAAGGACAACATTTTTTAAAGCACAAGCAAAAAGGAAATCTCAAACTTGAAATAGAAACTAAAGGAGGGAAAGGAATGAATGCTTTATCTTTATCTTTAGTTTTCTTTCAAAAGACAAGAAATGGGATCTACATTTTCAATTGACTTAGCTTCATTATTATGCTTGAATTTCATCCCATCTTTTCTAATTCTCATAATAACATTTACATCTCTCCTCTATTTTCCATTTTTATGCTTGAATTCGACACGTATAAGACGTCGATATTAAATTAGGTGTTCGAATATAAAAACTGTGTGTAAAAGTAGGGGTCCACATCCTCCAACGTTCTTTAAATACTTCGATTCCCCCTCGTATCGTCACGTTTGGCACCTCTGCATAAACCCTAAACTCTCAGACAAACTTTTTATCTTCCAAGAAAGCATCCAATTTCTTACCATTTCTTTCTTTGTGATTGATCCTGTGACTTAGCCAAAACGGGTCTGCCTCTGTGGATGCTTGGTTTGGACCCGCACCGATTGTGGGCCGATATGAACCGGTTACTAGCATTACTCTTCCACCAGGTAATCATCATCACCATCTTTCATGCTGTAAATTATCTTTTATTTCAACTTATAACTCATAATAAGTTTGTTACAATAACGTAGATGCATATGGATATGTTGGTTCCCAAGTTATATGAATTCTTTTAAGTTTACCAATAAATCAAAACAAATGACTTGCCAATCAAGAAAACATGCATCTCTATTCTTTCAGTCTTATTTATGAGTTATTTGGTTGCCGTGTTTAGGGTGTGCTGGATGAGCAATTCTTGCAGCTCCAGCAGCTTCAAGATGAGAGCTCACCGAACTTCGTATCTGAAGTTGTCAACATCTACTTCTATGAGTCCGACAAGCTGTTAAGGAATCTTAGAAACTTACTGTAACAATCTTTAGTCATCACTTTTTCTTCTTCTTTTAAATTTCACACTTACGACATACTTTTTATATAGGAGAGTCGAGATTGGTTTCTACAATTCGATTATTTGTCTTTTTCAACACTATCATTTCCCTTTGGTTGAATTGTTTACCATGAAAACATCCAATTCCCGTATGTTCAACTACTTGTCATCATACCCCGATTAGTGTCTGTTTCTTAAAATTGTCACCGCAACCATGCATGGCACGAGCACTCGTTTTTTCACATATCGCTTGCTGTTGCTTTCTTAAGTCTTGGCGTTTTGTGGTTTTCGAAAACTACTTACATTAAAGGGTTTTCATAAATTCGTCGATCTCTGTATGGTAAGTGATGCAAGTTTGGGTACGATCTCCTGGTTTAGCCAGGTCCGTATACTTGTGTAAAGTGGAGATTTTGATGGGAAAATACTTAATGATGGACAATCATTGATGGGACAGGATGGACAGAGAGTTCTCGGATTACAAGAAAATGGGAAGCCATTTGAATCAGTTAATGGGAAGCAGCTCAAGCATTGGAGCCAAAAGAGTCAGAAATGTGTGCGTTGCCTTTCGCGCCGCTTCTGAGCAAAACAACCGTGCAGGGTAAAAATAAAAAAGCACAAACATCCCACCTACCTCTTTATTCGAGCTGCACTCCCACTTCCGACTATTTGTTTCACTTTTCACCAATGCTTTACCGCCCTGGACCAGGAGTCTACAAATAGACACACACTGAGAGGTCCCTCTTGTTGTATAGTATAGTTGATATTAATTTCAAAAAAGCCAATGGCCTAATGTAACTGTCCTTTCTCTATATTTAAAATCAGACATGTGACCAAAATATGTTTAAATAGGGGGAAGTGGTGAGCATAGAAATTGAAACAAATTAGCAACGAGAATATCTAAATTCAAGAACGCTTAAATCATTATTTTATGATTAATGGGGTTGTTGTTTTAAATTTTTTAGATAATATTTGATAAAGATATTATCTTTTACTAAATTATGACTCCATAATTGATGCCGAAGATACATTTGTTAAAAGTATGAATCCTCCAATTGAATAACTAAAATTTCTGGCATGGGTTTAATTTTCAGGTGCTTGAGAGCTTTGCAGCTGCTAGAGCACGAGTATTGCTACCTCAAGGACAAGATGCATGAACTGTTCCATGTAATATTAATACCACATACCTTTGTTCTGTTACCTTTTTGACTTATCTTGTTTTCTGGTGGATATGTCTCACACATTTATGTATTTGAATTTCTCGTCTTGAACACAGATTGAGCAGCAGAGAGTTCTGGCAGCTGGAGTGAGGTACCCAATTGCACAGAACAACTAAAGCGAAAACTATGACTTTGGACGTTTCACTTGAGTATATTCAGTAGTCATGGTGCAAGGTGGTTGCTAAAAATCAAGCTAACCCTGTTAAAGACTAGTTATTGTAGAGTTAAAACAGAAAAAGGAAGCCCTAGGGACTGCTTATTTCTGTCTACCTTCACATTTGCAGAGTGCATTCTTCTTTGTACCTTTTTCTCTTTTCCGAGTAACATTTGTTTGTTTGTGGTTGTGATGACTTGTATGCCAATTACCAAAACGTACTTGAGCTTGCAGTTCTAGTTAAAAACTTTATCTTTTCTTCCTTCTTTTTGGTACTCTCTCCCTGATTTTAAACTTGGGATATCAGCTTTTTGGAGTAGTAGAGCTCCTGCTTCTCAGCATCGTCAAATTTTTGACCGCTATATATTTGCATGCAAGTGGAATCAGGATCAAAATCAGTTATGATATATAAGTTTTAATCTGCGACAACACATCAATCACTCAATTGATGAAACGGACTGCTCAAGGCAAGATCTTGATGTTTAAATTTCGATGACAGATGGTAGTAATTTAGGATTCATTTAATTAAAAGAACTGAGAAAGAAATCCAAAAACAACTCGTGACTCGTCGCTCTAAAGGGTTTGCAAGGAAAAATGAAACATTTGTTGGTATGACCAGAGCATCTCTTCGGTATATCTTTTTTTTTTTCCAGGCAATTCATTATGATATTGGATTAAGCGTATTAGAATATATTTTATATATTCTTTATTTGATTTTGGCATTTTAAATTAGACATAGGATTTGTTATATGCCTTAAGATTGCATTGCCACATGTCCCTAAATCACTGCAGAAGTTTTTCTTTAATACACATTCTATTTTGGGTAGTATCTTGATATTTAAAGATTATCTATACATGGGATATCTCCTTATTATGGAAGGAGTCTAGCTACACACAGTCGTTGAAAAATATTTGCAGGAGGTTTTCTTTTTTATTTTTACATATGCGTGGGTTTTGGTGATTAAATGTTGTGTGGGTCACGACATTAAAAAATAGGAGTTTTTGGTTTTGTTGGCTGCGCACAAGTTTCATTTTGGTTTTCAGCTGTACCACGTATTTTTGTGGGAGAGTGACTGCTGCTCTATTTTTGCTATTCTGTTGGGCTGATTGTGTAGGCGATTTTGAACAGTTCTTTTTCGCACTCTCAATTATTTTTCTGACAAGGAGTTCACCCGTAATGTGGAGTTGCTAATTCTTTGGGTTCTTGAGGTTGGCTGTTGGTTACGGCATAGAGGAGTATTATTGTTGATGGATGCGTGACTTATTGGTGTAGTAAGTTGATTTTATCGGTGAACAATTTCATATTTGAAAAGTTGTCATTTCTTGATTTATTTGTTTTTGCTTTTAAGTAAAAATAGTTAGGCAAATCATCTGTAGCTATATCATGAGCAGTATAAATTAAGTACAGTAAGTATCACGATCTACCAGTGAAAGACCATCAAAACACCCTTAAATTTATAACCTTAAAATTGTTCTTAACTTACATATGCAATAAATATTAAATCATGCAAACACATACTAAAAATTAATGTTAAAGATTCATAAACCTACTAAACTGAAATAAAAATATCTAAATCTTTAGGTTATCTTTGAACAAGCGCTTATTTGTAAATTTTTTAGCTACACTCCTTACTCAAGTATTTCAACTTGATGACTCTTTTGAAGGCTTAATTCTACTGCCCTTTTTTGGTCCTTCATTCTCCTTA
>JANIHZ010000001.1:36929993-36940255 GCA_027478365.1 Erythroxylum rufum
ACTAGAGTCAAATTTGTACTACAAATCTTTGACCTTGGTTGGTGCACTAACTAAGGAGGTAGCAACCTCCTTATATAGGTAAAAGCCCTTGCCCATTTGTTGTCCCCAACCAATATGGGACAACAAAGGAGCCAAAAACCCAACACATCCATGTATATGAAGTAGCATTTCATTTCATAATGTTGGTCAATCATTTAGTATAAATATCTTTAAGGAGTATCTGAGATATTCTAAGCAATTAGTCAGATAGCAACATTCAGTTTCCGTGCTTCTCTACCCAACTCTTGCAATGCAATTCAGCATCATTGAAAAATGTCATGAATAGGGTTTTATAAAATAATAGAAAGTAATCCGAACTAAAATAATTAAAATAAAAAATTACGCACTAGTTTTTTATATCGATAAAATTTATAGTTATTATATTTTAAATTTACACAGAATAAATTACAAGATGTGCATAGAAATTTTTATATTATTTAATAAAATTAAATAATAAATTCAAACTAATTGATGTTCATAAATTAGATGCGACTCAAAACTCTCAATTTATAGTAGGGGTAAACGACACTTAATGAGCCTCTCACCACCAGTTAATCCACTCCTAAGAGGTATGTATATTATTATTATTATTATATTATTCAGTTATGTGCGAGTGAACATTAGGTGATGTTGGCGACCTCGCCAAAGATTAACTGAACATGAGGGGGATTCCACGAGGCCCACAAGGGGGCGATCAAAAGCATGGAGTGGGCATGATCATGATGCTTTGTTTGTTCTACAACCAATAAGCATCAGCCCAGATAAGGGTTAGTAAACTAATGACATCATGGCTTAGGTAAGATGTTGTCCATGTCTACTTACGGGAACACCTATCTTATTACTATATTGTTTAAAAATGATGATGAATCGTGGAATTTGAAAAGCATGATAGAAAAAACATTTACCTACATTAATGAAGATAGAGAAAAAGAATAGAAGCCGGTGTTGAGCGAGAGAGGAAGAGAAAAAGAAGGGTTTTGGAGAAAAAAAGCTAATCAACAAAAGAAAAGTATTTTGTGGACTGAGCTCCAATATTCACCACTTTTTAAAGTCTTTGTTTTATGTGCTCTTACATGGCAACCACCACGAAAATGGCATAGATTGAATTTTGATTTTAGAATATTTACCAATTCAATGGTTTCTCCACTTTGGTGCCACTTGAAATGGAAACCCATGCATTACGCCCATATTTTTGTATTGCCATCCATTACAAAATCCATGTTCGACACTAATTACAAGCTAAAAAATGTTAATAGTGGAGCCCAGTAGCACGCAGTATAGGTACATGGCAAAGTTGATACTTTTAATTGCTCAAGTATGGAGGCTTCCATCATGATCATTTAATATAGTTTGTGATTTTGATGTTTTATTTGTAGTTGTAGAATGTAAGGACAGCCCGAGAAAATTTGCCGGGAGAGTATATCTTTCCTTAAACAGATGGATAGGAAAACATGTGTTGTATACCCTAGTTGGCTAAGTTTTAGCTTTGAAGAGTTGCTTTAATTTATGTTATAATGGACTATACATATAAAACAAATTCTTAATCTTAAGTTGTGGTTTTATTTAGAAACATTAACATTAAATTTTTAACTTATATTATATTAGGCAATAGATATAATTGTTATCTTACTTAACGTTTCTGTTCAAATGCAGCACTTCTTTATTTTGTTTTTTTTGGGGTGTTTTCATATTTATATTTTCACTTTTGTTAAATATTTTAAAAAAAACAACTTACATTTTTCTTTTTATAGTTGATCAGTCTTCAGTTCTATACGTATCTCAAATTTTCAGGTATCAGCTTTCCTTCCATATATTCCCTAAATTGGCAAGGATCATTTGATGCGGCGTACTTGAATAGAGGTTAAAAATTTTCACTCCAAGAGAATCACTTTAAATTCTCCTTTAATATGAATATCGAGTTCAATAATTCTAATCTTTGAAGCGATGCTCCGGCATATTGAGGTGAAACACGTGTGACGCAACTTGTGATGTTTTGGGTGGCTCGTAACAATTGCTTGTCACTCATAAATGACACGTGGCAGATTACACATCGCACAATGCTCAATACAGAACAAACAGTTCATCAGTTGTTTGCGTGTCATTTTGTCATTATCAGCTCGTACTAAAGTAAAGAAAATTTTTAATCGGAACCTATATGGACGCAAAATAGTAAATCAGAATATACGTGGCGGCCCCATATCCGTCAGAGGGTGCGTGTACCATTACCACCTTCTCCGCTGACTCGTCGACCTAGAAAAAGGCTGCCCTTTGTATTGCTTTTCTCTCTTTTGCATATTTATCCCGTGCATTTCATATTTACTTCATTCTTGTCCTGCAAAAATGCTAATGAGGGAAAATTCCAGATGAGTCCTAAAATTTAGGTTAACAAATGGTGAGAAGTTTACCTTGGATGAGAGAATAATTAATTATAAATTATAAATATTATTTAACTATTTATTTGAATAGCAATTAAATATTATAACTGAAATTTACCGAGTCACGTGTGGATAGGTTGCACGTGACTGTGATTTTAAGGTGTACGTACGTCAAAGGTAGCATTAAGACAGCGAAACGTGTGATGTGATGGACGGTAAAAAAAGGACGGCAAGATGAAGTTTAAGGTTTTTTTAAGTGTCTTGTGGAGTTCGGGAGTCACAAACACTAGGTTGGGAAAAAGGCAAGCTTGGATAAATGGGGACATAACCACGTGGATGGGTTCAATAGTTCATCAAGTAAAACTTTTTATAAGCTGATAAAATCTGACCTGCATCTCCCTTGATCTTCTCTTTCGGCATATCAGAAACTGTTTTTAGGTTCAAACCCAACTTGAGATTTTGTATACAATCTGTTACAGTGCGTGTACATTCTTCACCTAATTCGCACCCAACCCAGACTCCATCATCATCAATCCAAGATGCTGTTAACATATGCACGTTTTTTACATGCTAAGAAAGTTTTCACTCATTAGAGTTACAAGTTGCGAACTGTAGATAACATCCAACGTTCAACCATCTCACCGTCCCACTTATCCGACAAATCATAAATCAGGGGCTATCACGCCCGTCTCCAACATCGTGCGGTCAAAAATTGAACCACAAGCCAGACCCACCAGAACCCACTTGCCTAAGAAACGAAAAAACAAAGTAAAGAAACCAAACCCATCTTGTGTGTTTTCTTTCAACGGAAAAATAATAATAATATACACTCAGGGCCAGGGGCGGCTCAATCGCTTTATGATTCCGAGAATCAAGACACGCTACCAATCAATATCCGCCACGTTTCAAACGTCACTTTCCCAGTAGAACCCAATCCCACACGTTCCACCACTCACGTTGGCCCACCTGAAAACACCGCACTTACATCGACGACTGACGAATCCAGTCCTCCACCGCCATCACTAGGCATTCTAGAGTCCTCAACTTGCTTAATATGGCAAACAAATTCAAGCATTTGCTGCAATACGTATAGGTACTTATACACACAAAAATATATAACAAAGCAAAGCACTAACATACATCCATTCCCATTATATAAACATCGTCTTCATCATTCAACTATTTCCAAGGAGTACATGGTCTTATACTACCCTTTTTAAGTAGAAAACCCTATTTACATTTCTTCTTAAAACCCCAAACTAGGACCAAAACTTATGTATAATCGCTATAAAAAGACTAGAAAATGCTTATTCATCTTTTTTTTCTCATCCAGTCCTTCCATATTTCATCTTTATTTTCTTCTTTCCCAACTCTTTATCTACTGCGTCTGTATATACACAAGGACAGCAACTATAACTCTACCAATACTGGCCTTTCTAGTCTAAAAGGCTCTCACGCATTGGACTTACTTGTAGAGGAAGAGTATATTGGGTATAAAACTATCAAATATAAAAAGCTCGGATGATCTGATGATAAAAAGTTGGGACATTGGTGGCTTGGTGCTAGAATTCTATTATTAGTCCTCCCAAGGGGGCTCGGTGGGGTATTCCCTTTCTTCTCTTGGCAGTTCGGTAATTAACAGAAGTTGGTGGCGGTGTAGAGGGAGAGAAGCTATGGTCTTTCTTCTTATTGTTGTCATTCCTGTGGTTCTTGTCCTTGTACCTTCCATGACTGCTGCTACTGTAAGAGTCCTCTGAATCTGATGCGAATGCGATTTGTTGCTTCTTCTTCTTCTGGAAACTCTTTGATGTACCAACTATCTGCAAAATCAAAATTTAAAGGAGGAATCTATGTCAATATCAAATCTAGAATACGCATATAATTATCTGTAAATTGTAATGGAGATTGACAAATGCTATCCCCAACTAACAGTCAAATGGGTTCTTAAAGAAAATTGTCAGGTGAACCCAACATTGTCTCTTCATTACTACTTCTCTTGTTTAAACTTAAAAAGTCAAATCTTTAGTTAACCACTGGAACCAAGGGTTGAATTTTCTACATTGCCCCAGACCAATGAAGAAGAAGAGAACAATTTAGTATGATCCCCATTTTCTTACTCCAATTTCCAACCACTTGCCCCGCAAAGAAATGAGAGAAGACAATGGAAAACTAAAAAGATTAAAAGTCAAAAAAGAAGACAAATTTTCATGTGGCAAATGTGATAATACCTTGCAGCCAAGAGAACAGAACCGGAAGGAATCAAGGAGACTGCGTTCGCAGACCTCGCAGGTGTTGGTGACACCTTTACCAGGCCTAGGTTGAGGCCGTTCATTCAAGAAAACAACCCTTGCACTGTTGATAACATAGGTTTGGACACCAGATATGTCCAGCACCTTCTGTATTTCAGACACCCTTATTACGTCATGGTACGAAGATCTCCTTATCTGTCAATTATAAACCATAAAATGGCAGTGTTAGACCCTGCAACCAGAACCAACCTTTTTCTATAATTGTAAACATTTAAAATGCAAATTTAGTTTACAGCTTTATGAATTATAAGTGTAGTGAAATTTTGGGAATTGAAGTAATATGCTCACAAAAAGGTAGAAAAAGGACGGTTTCATTCTAGAAATACACAGTAATGAGATGAGGCATAGAGCCGATTTTTATCGGCTTCCAACCATAGCCAAAGAAGAGAACTTGACAATGGTGTACATAGAAAGAACCGAAACAAAACTGAATAAACAAGAAGATAAAGATTGTGTATCGAACGAAGAAGAATTAAAACAGAGGGCCAGTGGAGTGCAATTGGAATGGATACGAGAGAAAAGAATGACGGAGCAAATGAACTGGTTGAAGAGTATGGTACCTGAATGGCATGATGATCCTTGTGATACGCAAGACAGAGAGAACAAAGAGCACCATTCATACAATCCAAGCAATACATGTTGCATTCACTCTTGTGAGAGTCAACGTGTAATGGACATTGGACAAAGAATCGCTCTCTCAAAAGTGGCTTCAGCCATGGTGGCCATCTGTTGTCTTCGTCTTCTGGAGCTCCAGCACCCTATAAACAGATACAAATGTCTTAGGATAGCTTACCAAATAAATCATTGACGAACGTGAGACACTGTATTCACGTCTCAGAAAAGAATGCTTTTCCCGAGAACCCAAATGAAAGAAAGCACAATACTACAGATGAGTGCTTTAAAATACCATAATTCTCCTGTTCTTAGGCTTAACGGTGGTTTCCTGATTTTCGATCGCCAGCTTTAATAAGCACTTGAAAAACAGAGCACTCTGTTTCACACCACCAACACAGTCGCAGAGTCAGGGACAGAGAGGCAAAGAACACAACACAAATGAGAAAGGAGGGGCTTGAGAGAGAGAATATCTAGGTTTAGAAAGAGAGAAAAAACATAGGAGATATATAAAGAGAGGCTTATTGGTGTGGAGGCGGCTGAAGAAACAATTTGAGGGACACACACAGAGAGAAGTGCTGTTCTTATCCTGAAAAAGCTCTGCTTGGGCCGAACCTAAAAACCCGAACCTGAAGCACTCTTTTTGCTTTGGGAGCAAGGAACTCACCTCTATCTTTCCTTTTTTCTATTTGTTTTAATTTTATTTTCCTATCGTTTTCAAACCCTCCTAAGTCCTAACCTTGTTCTTGTCGTCATTTTATACGATTTTTTCCTTCCCTAATTCATTGTTCCGCCATGTCCCTCATTATTGGTGATTAACAATAATTACGAGTCAACTTGCACCAAGAAAAAGAAGGTATAGTTGATGGAAAGTAAAAATATGCTAAAGTTTACATATATAAATTATTTAAGATTAGAGATAATATTTTGATTTGAATCTTATCTTAATTAGGCCAAAATCAATTGGACCTTAGGTCGAGTTCAGACCTTTATTTAATTTTTGAGTATAAACTCAAATTGATCGGAATAATCCTAATTTGAGTAAAATAATTTTATTTTTAAGTTTTAAATTAAAAGAAGAAAATAGACCAACTTTTCTTTTCTTTATTTAATGAGTATAATAAGTGAATCATTATGTAAATTTAAAATTTTATTTAATGCATTTTCAGATAATAGTGATCATTATTATTATAAAAATAATGCTAATAAAATAATTAAATTGTGATTGAACATACTATTTCTTATTCAAGTAATAAATTATTACATCACACATAAATCAATTGGGTTGTCTTTGTAATAATAAAAATTAGGTATGGCTATTGTTTATCCTCACACTATTGATTAGGTCCTTGTCATTTTTATGACCATGCCTATTTTATTATACTATGTGATAGGTACTCCAACCTTCCTACTGGGGATAGACATCTCATCTCATCTCATCTCACTTTTTATTTTTAATTATTCATAATGATATGTTCTTCTGCGCTCATTTTGTCCAAGCCTTATCTCCTCATTACTGTTACTGTTGATTTTACTTTACTAATAATTTTACGATCCAGATCCCTTTCGACTACAATAAAAATATAAAAGCCGTATGGACTTGTGCAACAAGGCAGCAAATGAGACAATTCAAACAGGGATGAATGATAGTGTGGTAGAGAGATGGATTCTTCAGATCATACTCGAATGTCAATGCCATTATACATACATATTTAAAAAAACTATACATTAACTACACTGTTTTTCATTTCTTATTTTATGTGACAGATAAGTGTCACAATTTGTATATATTATTACTAAGGCATTCTTATTAGTATATTTTTGCGTGCTTACTCTGTCTCGTGTTACTGTTGATTTTTTTTCTTTTAAATAATTCTGGTGTTTATAGTGTGATTTAATAAGTCACTTTCAGTTTTCACTCTTTATTATTCGGGTGTTTATAATTCATTTTAATTACCGAATAGGAATTTTCCAAATCTTCATTCATATTATAATAAAAATATAGGAAAAGTGTAGGAGAGTACCTTTTAATTCAGCAGTCGAGATTGTGGCTTTTGAGAGATGTAGACAAGATTCAAACATTTATCTATTTAAGGTGCAATTCTTGCATTTGAGACATTTCGATGGATTTAATGTCTATGCATAAACTATAAGTCTATGAATAGAATGTACCTCTAACTCTTTTAGACTGCCCATAGTGACCTTTATTAAATTCATACAAAAGTTATAACTTAAATTACTATCATAAAGAGTTTTCTTTCTAACTTTAGAGCATACTGTAAGCAATTGTAAGTTAATGAATCAAGCATTCAGTCATGAATTTTTAAAAATGAAGATTTCGTATAATACCATTAAATGTTGTTTGAATGACCATTTTAAATAAAGAACGAATTTTGATTAATGCCAAAAATGTTTGATAGCATCATCTACAGTTAGCAAACATGACAAGACCTTCCAATAAATCATTTTTACTTACCATAGACAAAATGTTTTCAAGTTTAGCAAATTGATGGAGGACAATTCGTAAAGGGCCTATTGTATTGGTGCTCCCAACAAAAATGGTGAATTGTCAAATTTAGCAAGCTTTCTTTTCTAATTCTTAACATGAAAGTATGATAAGACTCAGAAGACAGTATACTGATTGCTGATTGTAGGAGAGATTCTCTATATACATGTATATACATATAAAAAAGAGAGACTGTCTTTCACACATACAAGTTCACTGAGAATTTCTATTTATAGTTTCCAGTGACATATCAGTGATTGGTTACGGGAAGAGATACCGTGAAATTTGAGTGTTGGATTGGTTGTCAAACAACCATAATTCTTTACTGCAACAAACTCGATCAAGATTCATTGCGTATTTTCATAAAGGAAATTTCATTTTCCTAAATTAATAATTGTTATAAAAACTATAGGGAATTAAGTCTATCTGTTACGTTTAAGGATTGAATCCTCCTAAACTATGGAATATAATACAAGATTTAGACCCTCAACTGCGCTGGGGCTTTGAAGGGACCAGATAACCTGCTATTAGAAATACCAAATGCCTCACTTAGTATGCACAAGTTGGCTCAAGCTATCGTTACTCCACATAACATAAATAGTTGGTTGTAATGTTTCAGCCTTTCAGGACAAGTCCAAAAACAATAACAATTATACTTTCTTTTAGTTTTGATACATGTTCTTGTCAAGATAACGCACAGCATATCACCTTTTGATTCGAAGCCTTGAAACAGTAACATATATAGACATTCACTTTCAGGAGCCTTCATTGAATCTTCTGGTCTGAAACCTGTTTTCTATCAGTCAAATCTGTCAGGGGAATTATTATCTTTAAATCAACTTACGCACCTGTGTCTCGTATTGTCCTTTGCCCTAACTCTTTAATACTTACTTGGTAGGGGCAATTTTACTCTGGGTCTGGGGTCGTGGTTGCGACTTTGAATTGATAGCTGCAACTACCTACGATTTTGTGTGGGGTACGTAAAACTTACTGAATGGTTGTTTAGGTGTATCAGATGCTGGCTCAAATGCTTATTATTCTATTTCTTATCAAAACTTTGTAATTTTATTTATCTCTTATACATCAAGTCATTAAGGTCTTTTATTTTCAATGCAATTTTTTATATTTTAAAATTCAACAAAAATATATTTATTTGATTTTTTGTTTCTATTTTTATTATTTCTTTTTATAATTAATATTAATAACTAAACATATTATTCTTTTTATTTAAAAATAAACTAATCACTTCTGCAGGAAAAAAATGTCAAGGGATGGTAAGAGTTATAATACTATTTATCATATAAGGATTAAGGATGTCTATAAATGTAATATGTTTATCAAAACACGTTAAATTTTATATCTTCAATGTATTTATT
This sequence comes from Erythroxylum rufum, assembly GCA_027478365.1. NCBI lineage: Eukaryota > Viridiplantae > Streptophyta > Magnoliopsida > Malpighiales > Erythroxylaceae > Erythroxylum > Erythroxylum rufum. The sequence goes on from JANIHZ010000001.1 coordinate 36,939,211, forward strand.
TGTGTGGGTGTCTGATTTTGTAATTAATATGTTACATATGATGAGGTGAGAACATTTTTGTGTTGATAAAAATGAGGATTGCAACTTGCCACCACTTCGTCCTTTTTGTGGGGTTTACTCTGTCATGGATCCCTCCTCTTTTGGGGTTTACTTTGTCATCAATTCATTAAAAAATCATCAATCTCAAAATTGCTAATCTCAATGTTTTAATCAAGTCAAGTCAATGACCAAGTGCACCAGAGCGAATGCTCATTTTGGTTCCCTATAATTTGGGTCACTTTCAATCCCCAATTGCAATCATAGCCCTTAATAATTTTCATTTCATAGAGTTGGATTGTGGCCAAATCGTTCATTATTTTCCAATCCACAAAAGGGAGAAAGCAACAACTCTACGAACTACAGTATAATCCAAACACGATCCTCTTTAAATACCAGAGTCTTATTAAATTTAATTTGCTCTTTTAGTGATTAAATTGTTAAGAGGAGGGTCTAAAATTTTTATTTAAAAGGATTTAAAAGTGAGAATTTGTTATAATTTTGGTGAGGGTAATCACTCATATATTGTGAAATAGTTACGAAGAGAGAACTTGGAGCACTTTAGAAGCCTGTTGTGCTCCGCCGGAAAGAGTCTTCCTTCTCCTTCTTGTTTAAGGACGTCCATTGGTGTAAGTGTAACCAAATTGGAGGTTTCCAACATCGGACCAGCATCAGTCTTTGAGAAGTCAACGAGTAACTTTCCAAAAGACGATACAACCTTTTTCTTTGAATCTTCGACGTGCCTTGACTGGAAATTCAGAATTTGACGAATACAAAAATTATTAAACAATTTTAAACTTAATCCTCTAATTGATAATCATATTATTAAAACTAAAGGGCATTTAGTTCCATTTTTGTTTTTCTGTTGTTATTTTTAGTTTCTGTTTCTTATTTTTAGTTTCTGTTTTTTTCCTTAAAAAACGAAAACATGTTTAATTGAGATTTGCAATATAAAAATTAAAAACAAAAACCTATTTAGTTGAGATTTCTAATAAAAAATTGAATTAAA
>JANIHZ010000001.1:36963727-36985500 GCA_027478365.1 Erythroxylum rufum
GGAGTTGAGTAATATGTATTAAGTAAATGTGAATGAGAATTGAGTATTATGAGAGCATATAATGTTAGAAAAGAAATGACGAGAAATTTGGGTTATGACATTAGAAGAACCAAGTGCTCTTGAGGTATAAACTTAAGAATAAGCTAAACACATATAAAGGGTAAAGATTGAATGGTGAACTTAGAATAATCATGTACAAATGAAGTGTAAATCTAAGTTCAATTAAACATATATGAATTATGAAATGAGAATGAACATAAGATGTAAATTTATATGATATACCCGGGATTGTCATTGAGTATACATTATACACAACACATATACATATGTGTGTGATTGAGTGTTCATATGATTGTGCAATTAATAATGTGTATAAATGTGTATTGTATGATGTTGATACACAAGATAGAACGTCCGCATCTAGACGTTTCTGGATCATGTAAGCTAATGCTAATCTGGAGTGTACTATGAGTAGACCTAGATGGTCTTACTTACTGATTGTTCTGTTTGTATTATGTATTGAATGATTTTGTAATGTGAATGTGATTGTTCTGATTTCCAGACATTGAATGTCCGAGGAGTTTGATAAATGTGAGAACATTGAAGGGGTTCTTGTATGTGAATTTGATGAAATATATGATACATGACTTGATTGTTAAATGTCGAACCTAGTTTCGAAGAAAAATGTGAATATGCATATGAATGAAAAAGTGATTCTCAACTTAAATGTTGAATGCCAGACTAAGGTCTAATGATGTGTGAAAGCGACTGATTGATCATGTGATTGATTGAGAAAATGAAATTGTGATGCATTTCATTACATAAATGCATGAAACATAAAGGCTGTTGTGACCGGAGTAGCCACTGAAAAAGAGCTTAAAGCTCAAACTGTGATCTGAGCCACAGGTTTAGTTGTGAATATACCCGGTATTCACTAAGGGATATGGGACATTATCTGATACAGCTTGGTATCCACTAAGGGATATGGGCTAGATAAAAAGGCACTTGGACACAACAATAATAATTGAAAGTGGTCTCATGTGCATTGCCTATAAAATTGATATGTATGTTTTAATTGTTTGAATGATTTTTGAATGTGATTTATGCTTATGTGAACGTGCAATGTATGTGACTCAATATGATGAATTGATGAACTATATGTGTTATGTGATTGAGTGAGCCATCGAGGATGATCACTCACTGAGTTTTCAAAAACTCACCCAAAATTTACAATATTTTCTTTTAGGCTCAAAAGAGTTACTCCGTTAGGCAAACGGGAGTATACCCACTACATTCAAGTAAGAGATAGAGGTCAGGATCAGTTTGCGTCTGCATTTGTATTTTTTTATTTTTGTATTGAATTGAGTCTTCCACAATTATTGTATAATGTGTATTTGAATATTTCTGTATGTAATAACTTTCCCAAGTGGAAAGGTTTGTAAATGAGATTGATCTTGAGTATAATAAGAAAATGTGATTTTGATGTTACGAAAGAAAAGAATGTGCCCAATTTGATTATTGATTTTTGCATATGCGTGCATTGTTTTTTAAACAAATTTTGTAATGAGATTTTACTGACTGATTATGCTAGCATGCTATCATCGCGAGGCAAGTTCTCGGGCATCACTAAGGATGTCGGGTACGTGTCTTACAAGAGTGGGGTGCTACAGTTTTCTTCTTTTTCCAGTTTTGCTTCTGTGCGTTGCGTTTTGTCTTCCTTTATTGATGTATGTTACATTTTTGTCCTTATGTGTTTTATCTAATGTTTTAAAAATTGGACCGTACATTGAACCGATCGAAGAAAAGGTTTAAGGTTTAGAGGTTCAACCGGTAGTTAACCGCTATAAAACCAGTATATAATAAATAAGAAGTAAAACTCATAAGAATAAGTAAAAATAAAATATTTTATTGAAATAAGTCAGCTTTGCCTGCTCTTTTAACATTGGATAAAAAAAATGAAGTTCATGTGTTGTGGATGATTTTGCTGAGAATGATTAGATATTTTTTCCTTCACTCGGTATTTTATTATGTGATTATTAATTTTCCTCCTCTTTAAAACCTAACTTAGACAATACGAATAAGTGAGTGAGAAAAAGGCAATTCCAAGATTTTCTCAGAAATTTTAAATATTTCCATTTATTTAAGGGTCAGAATTTATGCACAAATAAAATGTTTTGAATTTCTCAAAATGAATTTTTGATAATAGCTTTATCTAGAAGAGATGTACGTTGGGTTACATAATATGCTTTTGAGAAACAAGCTTTCAAAGTTAAAAGTGAATAAAAACACGATAAACCGAGTTTGTTGCGTATTAATTTATTCTCTTGGCTGTTATTTTGGTTGCTTTTTGTGGCTGCTACACCATTTTGTTCTTCTTCTACTAGTGAAGTGGACTCGGTCTTAGGTTTGTGTTTGGTGGGTTGACGCTTAATTCTGGATTTTTTAGACTGAATTTTATTTTAAGCCAAATTTTGTTCAAATTTTTTTTCTTTAAATCTAGCAAATTTATAAGAAAATATTTAATACAATTTAAACTCTTTCTAAAATAAAATAAAAAATTAAATAACTTGAATAGTTAATAAAAATGCAATAATTTAACCCATATATACTATGTAAATAATATAAAATAGGAGTATAAAATGTGTTATAATTTCTACTTATTATGTTACGTGGAAGATAGGAATCAAGGACCCATGTGTGATTATAACGAAGAGTATTGAACTTATGCTAATGTAAAAATTTGTTAGCATGGAAGAAGGACGTGGGATCAAGAACATAACGGTTGTGTGTGATTGTGGTGTAGGTATGTAGTCAGGAAATATACGTGGAGTACAAGCGTATTCACGTGCATGTGTAATCATGGGATGAATTCATGAATATCAAAGGTCAAGGAGGTTGTCGAGATGGAGACTGAGTTTGAAACTGTGAAATAATAGCAGAATTAGAAGGAGAGGAAGAGGGCATGAGAAGAGTGTTGGTATAAAAAAGATATTTTCAAGTGATCAAATGTGACAAGAGATGTAAATTTTGAAAATGATACGATTAAAGCAACAATAACCTTTATGTTGAGGTAAATAATCTAGAAAGACACAAGAAATGAATTTTGGTGAAAATTTTCTCAAGGCCAGTAGAACCTAAGAAAGACAACCATGTGTAATCAAAAACATGAAAAAGAGGACAACGAGAGGTGGACTAATTGGTCCAGATTCTTCACTTAAGACTCTCCTCTATAGGAGGTCTTGAGTTCGAGTCACGCCAAAAGAGGGGAAATAGGCATGTTCCTATTGATGATCCTATAGTCCCATTAGCACAGCTCCTTGATCGGATCAATTACGGACGCCTCGTTTTTAACGGCAGTGTGGGAGTTGAAGCTACTAGGCAAGTATGTGAAGACTCCTTGTGCGTAGAAGTATATAGGTTCTGTAGGAACCTGAAAGATCTTGGGGTTCCCGATTTACATCCTCCAAGCTCTTGGGATGGGGTCGTAGGGGCTTATGATTAGTCTGGTTACGCCAAGATACTTACTGTAATCAAAAATAAATAAAAAAATGTGAAAAAGAGTGAGTTAAAGTTGAGTGTGAAAAGTAGTTCATAATCAGATTTATGACGAAGAATAAAACTAGGTAAGAAATTGAAATATTTTATATTATGATTATAATTGATAAGAAGTGAATGATATATGCATTTGGGATCATCTTAAATCAGATTGTTATCACTTATTCTATTTAAAGAGATTTATTAATACAGTATAGCCGATTGGATTCACTAAACCCCGACTTCAAGTAAGGAGTCCGGATTCTTTGTCCAATATGATTGTATCTTATTGTGTCCAATAAATCTCAGTCATTTATTTATGTGGGATCCGTATGAAACCCGCATGAAGCCCGTAAAATAAATAGCTAAAATTTTATGAGACAAAATAAAACAGAATAAAATTGGACAAAAAATCTAATTTCTCGAGCAAGCCATAGCTCCAAAGCACCCGTCGAGGAAAGTGAAAGCAAAAGAAGGCCCAACCCAAAACGGCAATGGTTGCGATGTCGAGCTTTTATTGGATAACGAACCAGAGGCCTCAACTGGTGATTCGTCGTTAACCTTTATAGTCCTTTTGTACTTCTACAAACCATTGCACTTCTCTCTCCCTTCGTCTGAGAGAGAGAGAGAGAGAGAGAGAGAGGTGAGTGCAACCAAGAAATGGCGATGTGGGTATTTGGGTATGGTTCTCTAATATGGAAAGCAGGGTTTAACTATGATGATCGCCTTGTTGGTTTTATCAGAGGCTATCGCCGTGTCTTTTACCAAGGTCTCACCTTTCAATCCTCTCATACCTACCTGTGCTGATTATTATCGTGTTAGTGAGTGAGATAATGATGGGTAGATTTTTTTTTTTTTAACTGTGTTGTCTATAGGAAGCACTGACCACAGAGGAACTTCAGAGTATCCAGGAAGAACCGTGACATTAGAACCTGCTGACGATGAAGTTTGTGTGAGTTCGTTCTCCATAATCATAAAACCCAACTTCCCTATTTTCATCATTTTTTCCATTTTATTTTTTTTAATGAATCATTTAGGTTCTTTCTTATAATCCTTGGTACTACTAACCGATCAATTTTGCTGTCTTTGAGAAATTGCAGTAACTCTCAAGCTTTCAACTCTGTAGGTAGATGTAAATTCTTACGACTATTAAGTGCATTTTATTTGAAAGACTGAATTTTCAGACAGATTGGACCAAAGTTATGGCTCCACGCCTGGGGCCTCAGTTTTGGCTTCTTTTTCTCTCTACAATACTAAATAAATACTCGAGATTGAACAAGTAACGTGGGACTAATCAAAACACTTCATTTTTGATGCCATGAACACATAATAAAGAGTGCGATATTCCCAGTTTATACTGTTCTACTGAACAAATTACTTTGTGTGAAGATGCAGTCTGGTATTTCATTCGTATTATTCTATGCTTGTTAACTGTTTATGTTTCTTTGCTGTGATACACAAGATTATCAGGTCAATCAATGTACTAAATAGATTCTTTCTATGTAATTGTACGAGGCTGTAGTGGGGAGTTGCGTACAAGGTCTCTAATAAGGAAGATGAAGAAACTGCAATGACGGTACTATTCTTCAGCTTAATTTATTAAATCATTGGCTAAACCACTTTTTTATCTCTAGTTATATTCCTGTGCGAATTTATAGCAAGATCACATACATGATAAATTGCCCCCAGGGTAGTGTTCATTGAGAGGCCTTTAATCTATGTTGAATGTGAGACGGCCTCCCGTGTGCCTAACAAAGGTTTTATTTAGTTGGTACTTTTGGCAAGCTTCTTAAACAATACTCTAACGAGGGCATACTGTTTAGATGTTGTTATGCTCTATCTCAAGAAATTAACTTCTCAATGTTGGATAATACACTAGACCATCCTTTAGTCCTGAAAAGGGAACTGCGGGTCAGCTTAGCAAATTATTGACTTCACAAATACAGAAACCCTTAAGTTTATTTCCACACAAATCTGATCATCCAGAAAAGTGGAAGTGTTTGTTTAGGTTGAACTACACTTCTCTTTTTCGTAGTAGAGTGTTCAGCTCATGGGTTACTTGTCACATTATACAATTGCACATCTTTGTTTTGATTCCAACATTATCAAGCCTAACTGATTGATCAAATCCCATGTTTGCTTGTTATGGCCTACAGTATTTAGAAGTGAGGGAAAAGCAATATGACAAGAAGGCTTACCTTGATTTTTTCACTGTAAGTTCCGAACGTCAACACCATTATAGGTTTATCAATCATATAAAGTCAATCTTTCAAATTTTGTTTTCAGGACATCAAAGCTACAAGTCCAGCTGTTTCAGGCATAATGGTGTAAGTTGTGGTGATTTTTCTTTTATATAACAACACCTGACTAAAGATTCTCTTTGTTCAGCTATATAGCATCTTCAGACAAGAAGCTTAACAAAAACTACTTGGGGCCTGCACCTATTAAAGAGATAGCCAAGTATGAAACTAAATGCATTTCTTTGTAAATACTCTTATTATGTTATAACTGTTGGTCGTGCATTGACCGTTGGACCTGTATAAAATCAAATCAGCACCTTCCACGTGAGCAACTAATCAAAGCAGGTGCTCTGACCTTTTATCACTCTCACATGGAGATAATTTGAAGGGATAACTCAATGAAAACGTTCGAGTATACCATATTAGTAAAAGTTTCTAATATAATTGTCACCCGTTCCTTCATGTTCTCTTCTAATCATCCGTTGCCTGATTAGTGAAACAGCACTGAAAATTTGTCTGATTTGTTTGCTCTGTGAAGGCAAATTATTAATGCTGAAGGGCCATCAGGCCCCAATAGAGATTACCTTTTTCACCTGGAAATGGCTTTGCTTCAAATAGGTGAACTTTCTCTGTTCATTTCTTATGCAATTACCTTGCTTTCACGTGTGCATCTTTATTTTCTTTATAACTGAATTGTTCTTCCATCTTCTTCCTGCACAGGATGTAAAGACAAACATGTCATGGAGCTTGCCAACGAAGTCAGGCGCATTCTTTCTGATGGGGAGCTGATTGATTCATGATACTGTTAAAAGCTGATTGATTCATGATACTGTTAAAAGCTAAGGCATTAAATTCAGCACATATTGATCATTTTATTTAGCGACCTTCCAATACTAGATATGCTTAGCATATCAATGTTGACTATTCTAGATTTTTAATTGAGCAGCTTTAATTTCCGAAATCTTAACTCTGATTCGGGCTGAATACAAGCAGATATTCACCACCCTCTTCGTTAACGAGTAAAACTAGCCATCTTGCCCCACATTTTTCAGAAGCAACTTGTCCTGGTTATTCCATATTTACAAGTTCCATCCGTCTGAAACAGAAGAATGTTAGTACCTGTGAACCCGATTTAAACCATTGTCCGATGACTGACTTGTATCCTGACTTCATAAATGAAGATCAGGAGAGCAATTTGTTGCTGATGCTTTTTGCCACCTAATCATTTTGGGTTAGAGTTTTACCATACATATTTAAGACGCATTCTTGTCAGAACCTTAAGCAGTATCATATTTCTCGTGTCATGCAGGAGGAAAATAAAATTATCATATAGGAAGGACACAATATTCTACAAGTATCTGTCTAAGACGGTGCTTGTGACCTAACTCCACATGGAAGATACAGAACGTTGACATCTCAGACTTGAGTAGGCCTTCACGAAATTTACCAAATCAGATATCCTATATGACCTACAATGCAAAGCTTCTAGCCTGCTACTGACTCCCATAAAGGTTAGCTGTTCCTACACTAAAAAGTGAGATCGTCAAAGAATAATACTTAATTTTCATACATAGTATAACGTCATACAATCAACCGCTACTTGATGACTAGTTATCTTGCTAGCCAGCTTAGGCAGGATCTAATCACTGTCCACGTTCTCTGCGTAAAGCAAATGAGATGGGGGGTTAAAATGGAAAAGGCACCATGAAGCACACACTGCTGTTCATACTAGATCTCATGGAAGACCACTTTAAGATAAAACCACATAATTTCTCTATTATCACTCACCCTCATCTAATTCTTCACTTTGCCCATCATCACCATCATTATCTCCAACAGCATCATCATTTTCGTCGTCCTCCTTATTATCATCGTTAGCATCGTCGCCGTCGCTGTCATCATCCTCATCAGTATTATATGCATCACTTTCACTCACTTTAGGCTTTGTGGGAGGCACATAACTGGTTTCTTTCAATCACTCAGAATTAGCTTGAATATAACATGCCATTTTCAACAGGGCCTTCTCTATGCTGCTCTCACTTGGTACGTCTTCAGTTCCTTCTATTTTTGGTTTAGTTACTTTTTTTCCTGTTAAAAGACCCATTACAGGAGAGTCTTCTTCCATTATCTCCTCATCTTCAGAGCATATATCCTTCACATTGTTATTTGACTCGAGGCCTCCAGGTGATTCTGCTATTTTTCCTCTTACTGAAGAAACTTGCTTTTCTCCAGCTTCCCCAGAATTCTTAGAGGTATCATCACCACCAGTACCATTTAAGCACTGCAATCAAAATGAATAGCGACATTGATAAAATGAGAATTACATAAAAGAAATAAAATGTTGCAGTTTGGATGTGTCAATGAACTGAGCAAAGGAAAGCATTGAAGTTAGAGTATCAATATGTTCGTAAATTGCACCAAAGCCCTACAATATCGTTGTCTTCTAAAGAGTCCCCTGTCATTTGGATGTAGTTTTAGAAGTCAATGCAGTTTGATAATTTTATGTAAATGTTTGCAAACTAGGTTGATTCAGAATAACAACTAGTTTCATTAATGGCAGCTTATGAGACAAGATTCTTTTACTAAATATTAATCCACAAGCCTGTAGATGTTAAATTCTAGAACTGGAAGATTAATACAGCATAATATTTTAAGGTTTCTATACTGTATACGCAATCAAAAGTATTGATATTTAAAGAGTACAAGAATTTTTATGCCCATACATTTTTAAAACAAATTGATAATGAGAATAAGTTGTACTACAACCAATCATATGCAAATTAGTGCACAAGGGATGCAAAGTAATATCCAAATCATATCCAAATAAACATATCTGGTGGGTTGATTTATCCAATCACATATACAGAAGAAAATTTGAGTTGAGAATAATTTGCAAGCACATCAAGCCCATTCTTTATATGAATGTTTCATTACTATGCACCAAAATCAACATTTGGAGCCATGTTCAACTATGGCATTTTGTTACTCCTCCAAATCCGGAGGAAAGGGGGTAGCATGAAGCAATAGAGTGGCTCGTGAAGTTTTTCAGGGTCATGAACCAACATAAAATCATTTAACATGTGCCACCGAATGGATAAAATGAACTGAAAGGAAAGGAATGGATAAAATGAACTGAAAGGAAAGGAATCATTGTAGATTGCATGTTATAGTGTAATACGATTTTTAGAAATGGATATAGTCCTAAATTCGAAATTCCAAGATAAAACTATGTTATTTTCTTGTTTATTTTGATAACCAATAACAAGAACATAAGAAGATAAATGATCGTATGTATTAAGATTTAACTAGAGGTGCAAATGAACAATGTACATTGAGCATATAATTCAGGAAAAAAACAGATTGGCTAAAATTCACATATACAAAACTATCAGATTTTTCACAGGCCAAAACCATGATTCCATCTGAAAAGAAAAAACAACTTGAAGTACACCCGGTTTTTCTGCAATAGGAAGCACGTGGATGGAAAAATGACGTTCACGTTACAACCACCAAGGGTATGAAACAAAAAAGTTCAATATGCAATAACAACCAACAGAAAATTTAGAGGGAAGCAAATACATAATGCAAACACTGAAAGGCAATAAACCGCAAACATGCCAACAAATAATAATTCCCAAGCGGAACTCAAGAGCTCTCCATCTAATCAACAAAACAACTAGCAGAAGTTCCAAACTTGTCTGAAGTATGTTAAGCGTATGCAGAATGAGAAAGGTGCAATCACCAAATATAGTGAGGCATGAGATTTGAAAATATGAAATTGCTCTTTTCAAGCATCTAGTCAGCTTCCCCAAGGAATAGGTTATGTATTATGAGATTAAAACTTATTTTGAAATTAATGTAAAACTCTTACAATTAACCAAAATCTGGACAATTAAGCAAAAAAGGGTACCCTTATGAAAGTATAAGAAACTAGACTAATGTATATCACCTTCAAGACCAAGTGAAACCTCATACAACAACAGAAACTTTTCCTTTCCTTGTAGAATATACAGAAAGAGTAAAAGTCGAACATAAATCCATCAAATAGTAGATAATAGTATAATAAGAACCACCATTTCAGTATTTCCACTTTACTTCTTGTATTTCCACTTCAATTCAATTTATCTTCCGAAAAGAGAAAACAACTCAGGTGCAAGGACATAGAATCAAGAGAAGGCCATAAAGTAACACAAATGTGTTTGTCCACGCTTCAGACAAGAGATGCAGTGCACTGATGAATGAACAGCACTCATCATCATCACAACAATTCAATCAACCAATGGCTATATACATTTCAATCAACCAATGAACATCACTCATCATCATCAAAACATTTCAATCAACCAATGGCTATATACATTTCAATCAACCAATGAACAACACTCATCATCATCAAAACATTTCAATCAACCAATGGCTATATACATTTCAATCAACCAATGAACAACACTCATCATCAAAACTCTTTGGAGATGATTAACGTAGATGATTAAATTGAGAATATATCAAATACCTGCCACAGGAAACGAAGAAACTATTTGGAGATGATTGCAACCTCTCACCGATCAACAACACCAATGAATCCTAAACAAAAACATAATAAGAAACACGTTACGTTATTGCAAAGGATCCAGTTGCGTCTAACCATTTGGTGCATTTGCAAGACTCAACCAAGACAACACAACACAATTCATCCAACCAAAAAACACTCACGGGATCTAACATTCTTCTCACCAATGTCACATACAACAAAACCCGACTAATAATAACAATACGTATCAAAACTCCTTCTTCCCCAAAGCATAAAAATCCCCAACCAAACCCCCTCCAAAAATTAATACAAACTCCCCATACACGCATGAAGACAAATCGTCAACCATACAGAGGGACAGAGAGTAGACGAAGACGACTGGGCTGATGTGGTTGCGATTCCACAGTGACCCCAAGCAAGGAAGATTTGATATTTAAGCCATAAAAAGAAATACTTACCCGACCCTGGAGCGACAAAAGAATTCGGCACACACAGATCCGAAGAGGTCCGGAGGGAAGAAAATGGTAGCTGGAGTTAGCTGGAGTCGACGACGAAGAGCAGTCGGGGACGAAGACGTTGTGCAGTCGGGGCGAGCCGGAGTTGAGGAAGAAGACGGACGAGGAGGCGTGGGCAAATGAGTCAAGGATGTGTTTAAGTGGTGGAGACAGGGGCATGTTGTCCCTGTCCTCCCTTTTTGGGGAAGACAGGAATTCCGTATCCTTGTCTTCCGGAGACAGGAACAAAAAGACAGGGACATGAAGCAAACGCTCAAGGGGGCAGGATTATTGGATTTTGTTCACTGTCCCCGAGAAAGGAGACACTATCCAAACGCAAGGTAAATGTCGGATAATCAATATAATAAATTAAAGAGTATTATGGTACACTTGCAGTTGTTAAAATGAAGAATAGGATTAAGTAGTAAAACCATCATTAGATGCCTAATAATAAAGTCAAGTATCTATTTGAGTAAAGCAAGGAATATAATTGAATTCCTCAATCACATAGCACACGACAGTGAGGCAAAGTAGTACATTAAATGAGTCGCTTTTACGGTTAGATCTCCTGTATGTTACGGTGTTTTTGTTATAATTTATTAAATCTTATTGGTACATGGATGAGATTTAATAAAATAGAGTAAATTTGACATATTTACTTTGAAGCGTGGGATTCCTCGGTGAGAGGTCTTGTCTCGTCTTGCCTGGTCGATCATGGAACAAGATCCTCTGTCCAATTTTTATGGTGTCTTATTGTGTCCAGTGAATCTCAGTCATTTATTGATACGAGTCCCATATGGTCCCATATAAATAAACGTGGGACCCACATAAATGAATGGCTGAAATTCACTGGACACAATAAGACACCATAAAACTGAACAGAGGATCTGGACTCGTCGATCATCTAGCAGAAAGGCAATTCCAACCTGACAACCACTGGGTCAAAATTGTCCACCAGTTCTTATCCATCTATCTCCAAAAGTCATGCATATTTGTGAGAGAAATTTCAAAGTCATGCAATAACGTAATTATATAAGATTTGAGACAAAACAAGCTAAATCCAAGTTGATACTTTTGATTCCCACTTTGCATAACAGTTTGAGGATGCTCAGAAAATCTCTGATTGAAGCTTGGAGAGCTCTCAACATCCCATCTCCATGGCTTCCACTCTTATTACTTATGCCACTTCTTGGTTTCTTCATAAAGAAAATGAGATTTAGAAGGGACAACCAGCATCTTCCACCAGGGCCTAATCGGCTGCCAATTATAGGCAATTTGCATCAGATTGGTCCGTTGCCTCACAAATCTATGTGGCAGATCTCCAAGAAGTATGGCCCTGTTGTCCAGCTTCAGCTTGGTTGCATACCAGCAGTTCTTATCTCTTCTGCTGAGGCAGCAAATGAGGTCTTAAAAGTTCATGATCTTGTCTGTTGCAGTAGGCCTCAGTTCGCTGCCTGCCGAAGACTAACACACAATTTTAAAGATGTGGCTTTCACACCCTATGGAGATTACTGGAAAAAAATGCGGAAAATGATTGTTCTTGAGCTCTTTAGCTTGAAGAGGGTTCAGTCATTTCGTTATGTTAGGGAAGAAGAAGTTGGGCTGCTGATCAATTCAATCTCCGATTCATTATCTTCAGCAACACCTATTAATCTTACAGAAAAGTTTTTTGATCTCTCTGCAAACATAACGTTCAGGACGTCTTTTGGATTCAATCATCACGGGACAAATTTCGACAAAAACAGGTTTCATGAAGTTGTTCATGAGGCTGAGGTTGTGGAGGGTACTTTGTCTGCAGATGAATACTTGCCGTACATAGGATGGCTTGTTGATCGGCTGACTGGTCACCACGCAATAATTGAAAGAGTTTTTCTGGAGTTGGACTCCTTCTTCCAACATGTGATCGATGATCACCTTAAACCCGAGAGGAAAAAGGAGAAGGAAGACATGATTGATGTGCTTCTACGAGTGGAGCAGGAAGAAGCAGGAACTGAACCTCAATTCACAAAGGAAAATATAAAAGCAATCCTCCTTGTAAGTTGCCAGTTTTTGATTCATAAGGTTGCTATTAACAAACCCTTTATGTCATCACATGAATATTTTTGTAACGGGGCTTTTATTATGTGAACTTTGTGTCAGAATTTGTTCCTTGCTGGAGTTGACACAAGTGCAGTAACCATCGACTGGGCCATGGCAGAACTTGCAAAGAATCCGAAAGTGATGAAGAAAGCCCAGGATGAAGTCAGAAAATTTGCTGGAAGCAAAGGAAAAGTTGACGAAGACGACATAGAGGAGCTTGAATACCTCAATATGGTGATAAAAGAAACTCTGAGATTGCACCCTCCTGCGCCACTGCTACTTCCAAGAGAAACCACATCTCACTGCAAAATCAATGGTTATGATATCAATCCCAAGACGTTGATCCATGTGAACGCTTGGGCAATTGGGCGCGATCCCAAGTACTGGAAAGACCCAGAAGAGTTTATTCCTGAAAGATTTGAGGGCAGCTCCGTGGACTTCAAAGGACATAACTTTGAGTTCTTGCCATTTGGAGCTGGTAGAAGAATTTGTCCTGGAATACAAACGGCAAAAGTGATAATCCAGATTGCTCTAGCAAATCTCTTGTATTGTTTTGATTGGAACTTGCCTCGTGGAATGAAGGTGGAAGAGATGAGAATGGATGAGAAAGCAAGCGAAAGTCTTACTGTCACTAGAAACGAACCACTCTGCCTGGTGCCTCTAAAAAACCCACAAATATAATGCAAGTAGATCATTGATGCAAAGCATCTGATCATGCCTGTTCATGAAACAGCTAATGCATGTTATTGTATATTAAAATAAAAATTTTAGTAAAAAACTTAATTTTAATATATTACTACTAAAAATTAATTAAATTTGTTACTACTTACATATAAACAACGAATGATAAATAAAAATGAGAATTTATAATCTTTTTTGTTGATATTATAGTATAATAAATAAAAATGAAATACTTAATTTTTAATAGATATGTTATTAATTATTAATAAAAGATAAATTGATATATTATTAATTACTATAAATGAATTAGTATTACATATTACCATTATTTTAATTATAAACAATGATATATAAATAATAAAATTTACAATTCTCTTACTAATGGGAAAAAATAAAAAAATTAATTATTTACAAAATAGAATAAAATACAAATAAAAATAAATTTTGATTTAATATTATTTTATAGCATGGAGTAAATGATAATTAAAATTTAAAAACAAAACAGAAATCGTTTCAAAATAATTAATCATATTTATGAAGAGTGTTATAGACAATTATTCTAAACGTTTAATATATTTTTTTACTTAATGAATATAAAATAAAATAGTTCCTAAATTTATGTGTTTTCTTAAAATTTTGAACCATTAATCTGCTTTTAAATTAATTGAAATTCTTCAATTTCAAAAGAACATATAGAAAAATGGATTCATTGAAAAATAAAAATATTGGTCAATTTATTACAACATTAAAACTATAAAATGTGTGTAAGATGGAGTGCAATTTTTCTTTCCTTGTATTCTTTTGTCATTTTTATTTTCAAAAGAGTATGTTACACTTTTAAATTTTAAATTTTGTCTAATTTTACAATATTAACTATTAAAAATATTAATCAAACTCCTAAATTTTCAGTTTATTATAAATATAGTTATGTATTTAATGTTGTTGTCATTGTTCATCAAATGGATAAATTCATTTATAAGTCAATGCATATATTGTTTACGTAATTATATTAAAAACAAATTAAAAAAATCTAACACCATGCATTTTAAAGCATTAGCTACCATTATCTGTACTCTCAAGTATTAAATCTTTCATACATCATTTAGTGTATGAAAATAAGAATACTGATAACGAAGATGATAGATTTTACATTGAAAGAATAGTTTAGATTCTTTTAGTATTAAATATTTTAAAATTTTAATTAAGTAATTAATTGTCAAAGACTTACAATAATCAAATTAAAATATTAGTTTTGTGATGTCAGGTATTTAAAGGTAAGATTTCGTACATTGGACCTCTTTACATTTCACTTCTAATAAGATTTTATTATGTTGTTGTGATGTTGTTAATGTTGTTTGGATTTCAGATATTTAGGCATTTGCATAAAATTTTTGAAGACACTCAGGTTAATTGACCCAATCATGATCATTACCTATATCCATGACTTATAATCCACCCATTATTTTTGGAAATAACTCATAAAAATAACTGATCATTGAAAATGGCAAGTAACAACAGATGAAGCACAAGATTGGATTTCTTATTTCGGTTACAATGTTTTTATCATGTTCCATTAAATCTCATCCATATATTTACGTAGACTCTACATAAATATATGGATGAGATTTAATAAAACAGGGTTGGAATGTCGTAACTAGAACAGAGGATTTCATGTGGATGCATGACTTATCTGTCTGGGTGGTTTTGTATGCTTGCAACTCTCATACATTATTACTCTTTAGCATGGTGGTATGTTTGGACCAGCTGTGATGCTCCCAAAATTATTATATCACAATTATCCAACTAGTTCTCAAAACGTAACATTAATCATCAAATTCTTTATTAGTTTCAAAAAAGAGGATTGTTTGTCAAGCACAAAAATATTCATACAATACAACTATGCAAACTGTCATATTTAAAAATATATACACTCAAATAACTTTATTCAATTAATCTGCTGACACCACCTAACCTCCACTATGTCATTTCCGTATGTTGGAGTTATCAACAATCACTTCATCTCCTAAAAAATTAATGACAATGAATGAGTTGCCTACTCAGTAAGGGTAATCGATATACCCTTAAAATCAAATAATCAATAAATAATTATAAATTTTAGTAAAGTGATTAAAACATTCATATAATACAAAGACACACATCATTACTCATTCTAATTCGAACAATTAACACACATCTCAAAATTTTAGCAAACAATGATTAATACAAATATTAACATATAAATGTCATTTATGAATTATCCCGTAATTAACTAAATTTTCAGGGCCCTGCTTAACCTAATAGGCTTACATTCAATGATCTGCCGACTCATCTCATCATGATTTCTCACCTAGTGAAAATGTAATTAAATATATAAATATCGGCAAAAGGTAACTCAATTTCTCAATCTCTTTTGGTACTTCGATACTACTTCAGTATCTAGCTATCGACACAGGATATCCCCAAGACTCAGGATATCTCGATACCACTTCCGTACCTAGCCATCAGCACAAGACATCCCTGGGACTCAGGATATCCTGGTATGTGCTCCACGGACAAATACCTAACCACCACTTGCTTATATCAACACAACCTCTCAATCAAAGATCATCAAATGTAACCTGTCCTAGACAAGCTACTGATTCTCGATTTTCACCAATTATTCACAACATATTATCAACCTGTCTCTATTTAATAACATATTTTTTCCGAATTAACAATCAATACACCTCAATATGCATAACAAAATATAAACACGAAACACATTGTAATTTATGTAAGAAACCATTAATCAATAATTTAATTAAGTACTAATTCAAAATATAATTCATTAATAACAAAGAGTAAAGTTCAAAGTTATCCTTACCTTGATTTCGGACTCAATTAATTGATAGTCTAAATTATCCTTAATCGCACATTTGTACCTAGAATTTACAAAATTCAATTAGACTAATTTATGAAAATTTTAACCTAATTACACTTAATAATCCAACATTATTCTCTTTTCTAATTTATTCTTAATTATAAAAATTAATATCCTTACTAACCTAACTACCATAATTACCAAAATACCCTTAACTAATTAAAAATCTTATTTTACCTTCATCCATTTAAATTAATACCAAAAATGCCCTTTTTGGAAGTAAATTCTAGATTTATCCTTCACTGTTTGCATTTGCTATTTTGCCCCTAAATGCAACTTAAAATTTTAAAAGTATGTTATCTTCTTCACCCTCTCCTCTTCTCCTATCTCTTCTTCTTTTATTATTTTTTAGCCACGTTTTCTCCATTTTTATCCCCTTCTATGACTTCAATTATTGTCCCAGACGACCACAACATACAATCCAACTATAAACTAGTGAAGGATGATCAAAATTACAAAAAATTGTTGGGAAAATGACGCAAGATCAAATCTTAGCGCAGTGGAAATAGTATAAATTTTTTTTTTCCATAGAATCAACTTTAACAGAATTAAATTAGAAACATAAAACAAGAAATTGACAAACCTCTACTAACTTGTTTCAATTTCGTGTTACAATTTCCTGTTTCTTTGAATTTGTCAATCAACGAGCCATTCAATCGTCCGGCATCTAATGGTATCCACAGATCTATTAAGAGAAAACTCAAATCCAATTTAAGAAGAAAAATGTAAGAAGTGCTAGCCTTCATTTTTTTCTAATTTTTCCTTTTATATGAAAAATCTTATTTTTCATGTCCTTAGATTTTATTAAAATTACAACTAAAGTCAAACTTTAAATATAATTATTAATTAATCCTTATAAGATCAAATATCACATATTGACCTTTAAAGTTTGTAAAACTTCTCAATTAAGTCCAACTTAATTCAAATTTCACTTTCTTCTTTATAGACCTTTTTATGTGTGACCTATTAGGTTCCTAATATGTTGGCCATGATTATAAATTCTAATTCTAATTCATAATTAGAATAAGATAAATTAAAACTCCTTTTAATTTATCTTTAATTCCTGAATTAAACAATTTATAATTATAGATCATGATTGACGACTAGCAACATGTCATAACTACCTAAATATTAGGAGTGTCAAAGTGGTTTGACTTAAAATGTCTATGCATGGCTATAATGTGTAAATTAATCCTTTCATCATCTAATGTTCCAATTCGAATTAAAGTATGGAATTTGTGTCTACTCTAAATAATCCAATCATGTTCGTTCTTGCTAATTAGTAAATGATTTAAAATTGGTATTTGAAAACAACTTTTCCAAATTTCAATTTACTCTGGCCAGAGATTTCCAGAATTATTACTAATCAAGAATAGCAAAACATTCTCATTAATTGCTTTAGGACAACTATATTACTCAAATATTAGTTCATACTATATCCAATAACTACCGAATCGAACTACTCCAAGAATAGAACATAAGTAGCATCAAAACATAGTAATTCCTACATGAGATAACTTTGGCAATCTCAAGTCTAAGGATCGATTATACAACCATCATAATGAGATAATCCACTGATACACAAGTAATGTTCCATTTAGGATGCTTATGATTGGGTCAGTTTAGTGAACTTATTCTCTAATAAGCACCCACATGTTTGTTTAAGTATCTCCACGCTTTAATCTATTACTTTCCTAAATAAAGTATGAGATCAATTACTTTCCTCATAAGAAAGAAACAAACTTGTGTTAGTTTAACCATTTCATCAATACTCCGTCTTGATGAAACTATGATTAGGAACATTTTGGGAATAATACAAAATTGAATTCGATTATTATAATTATAATCATATTATAATTTCTAATTGCATAACAATTATTCCAGGGATTTTATCTTTATGATTAATAATTAAAATTTAACAAATACACAAAGATAAAGAATGTCTTTTATTGAAAAAAAAACTATACAAATAAATATACAACAAAAATTAGCTGCTAGAGCATAAACCAATAATCTCCTACTTGCACTAAAGCCAATTGCCAATGTATTGAATCCCATAGCCATCCATATTTCTATCATGTCTCTTTTGAGATAAAGGCTTAGTGAGAGGATCCGCTAGATTCTCTTCAGTAAGAACTCGCTCTATCAAGATGTCCTTCCGTTCCACTATCTCCTGGATCAAATGAAACTTCCTGAGTACATGCTTAGATCGCTGATGAGACCTCCGTTCCTTCGCTTGTGCAACAGCACCATTGTTGTCGTAGTATACTACTATCGGATCAACAATGCTAGGAACCACTCTAAGTTCAGTGATGAACTTCTTGATCCAAACTGCTTCATTCGCTGCCTCAGAAACTGTAATATACTCAGCTTCAGTTGTTAAATCTGCGATGGTTGGTTGTTTGGAACTCTTCCAACTAACCACACCACTACAAAGAGTAAAAATATACCCTGACTGTGATCTACTATCGTCTTGATCAGACTGGAAACTAGTATCCAAATGACCCTGAACTCTCATCTTAGTTCCTCCATAGACCAAAAAAATATCTTTAGTCCTTCTCAAGTACTTCAAGATGTTTTTCACAGCCGTCTAATGACCCTCACCGGGATTAGATTGATATCTGCTTGTTATGCTCAAACTATAAGCAACATCTAGTCTCGTACATAGCATTGCATACATGATCGATCTAATAGATAAAATGTATGGAACACCATTCATCCTATCTCTTTCTTCTCGTGTCTTAGGACACATGCTCTTGGAAAGATAAATCGCATGCGATGTAGGAAAGAATCTCCTTTTGGAATTTTCTATACTAAACCTCTTTAACACTTTGTTTATGTACGAGGATTGGGACAAACTAAGCAACCTCTTTAATCTGTCTCGATAGATCTTTATACCTAGTATATAAGCTGCTTCTCCCATATCCTTCATGGAAAAGTTCTTAGATAACCATATCTTAACAGACTGGAGCATTGAAATGTCATTTTCGATAAGTAATATGTCATCCATATAACTAACTAAAAAAAACTACTGCACTCCCACTTACCTTTTGTAAACACAAGGTTCATCCAAATTTTTTATAAAATCAAACTCTTTGATTGTTTCATCAAAACAGATGTTCTAACTCCGCGACGCTTGCTTCAGTCCATAAATGGACCTTTGCAACATGCATATTTGATCAGGAAATTCTTTGGATTCAAAACCCTCAAGTTGTGTCATACACACATCCTCTTGTAAATTCCAATTGAGAAATGTTGTTTTGACATCCATTTGCCAATTTTCATAATCATGGTATGCATCTATAGCCAATAATGTAACACCCCACTCCCGCAAGACCCGAACCCGACATCGATGGTGATATCCGAGTCCATGGCCCGCGAGGGTGGCGTACTACATCACTTAGTCAAAAACTCAGTATAAAAATTTGTTTTTTTTTCATACGAAAATGCACAAATCAAGAATCGCAACTTTGGGCCCACTTTTATTCAGAAACATATTCATTTACAAGAGTTGCCAAATTTTTGTTTTCAAAAACTAGAATTTCGATTCGCACATTCTAAAAAAAAACAAATCACATTTCACTATGATCAACCTCTTTTGCAATTTTTTTTTCCAATCGGTAAGTTATACACATCGAATATATTCAAATACACTAAATGCAATACTTTGCGGAAAATACAATTCAGTGCGAAAAGAAAAAGACATAGGACAGACGCGAACTGATCCCAACTTCTAGGTTTCCCTTGAATGCAGTAATTATACTCCTATTTACCGAACGGGGTATTCTTCAAATCCTGAAAAAAATAATTGCAAATTTTGGGTGAGTTTTGCGAACTCAGTGAGTGACCATCATCGATGACTCACCCAATCTCATAACACATAATTCACACATCGCACTTTCTTTCACATTTCACATTCAATACTCTTAATCATTCATATTATGCACATGCAATGCACATGAGACTTACTTTTAATTTGTTAATTTGTTGTGATCGAGTGCCTAAACTGTCCCATGTAGGGCTCATTATAACCGTCCTATATAGGGCTCATTAATCGTTGAGCCGAAGGCTCTGAATCACTTTTGAGCTCGAAGCTCATTTTTACTCGTTGAGCTTTAAGCTCTATCGTTGGCTACTCTGATCACAACAACCACTATATGATATGCATTCATGAAATGGAATGTGAAACATCCCAGATCACCCGCTTACAGATATTGTCCGTTTTGGGCCTTCCCCTAGCCAAGCCCTCACGGTTTTGCTTTTCCCGAGGCCTTCCTAGGAGGTACCCATATAAGAACTACTCTCACCCGAGCACGTTTAACCTCGGAGTTCTGATGGGATTGGGTCCATTAGGCCATTGAAAACACGTCTGTAAGGGAGAGGTATCCGTACCCTTATAAGGCATACTTTGTTCCCCTCTCCAACCGATGTTGGATCTCACACTCTCCACCCCCTTAGGGCCCAGCCCTCTTTAGGGTCCAGCCTAGCTGGTACAACGGTTCGGGTACTGGCTCTGATACCACTTGTAATATCCCATATCACCTGCTTACAGATATTGTCCGCTTTGGGCCTTAGCCCAGCTAAGCCCTTACAGTTTTGCTTTTCCCGAGGCCTTCCCAGGGGGTCACCCATCCTGGAACTACTCTAACCCAAGCACATTTAACTTCAGAGTTCTGATGGGATCTAGTCCACTAGGCCATAGAAAACGCATCTGTAAGGGAAGGCCTAGCCTCCTGCCGGTCCAACCGGCCCGGGTACTGGCTCTGATACCATCTGTAACATCCCAGATCACCCGCTTACAGATATTGTCCGCTTTGAGACTTGACCCAGCCAAGCCCTCACGGTTTTACTTTTCCCGAAGCCTTCCTAGGAGGTCACCCATCTAAGAACTACTCTCACCCGAGCACGTTTAATCTCAGAGTTCTGATGGGATTGGGTCCATTAGGCCATGAAAAACGCGTCTGTAAGAAAGAGGTATCCGTACCCTTATAAGGCATACTTCGTTCCCCTCTCCAACCGATGTGGGATCTCACACTCTCCACCCCCTTTAGGGCCCTGCCCTCTTTGGGGTCCAGCCTAGCTGGCACAACGGTTCGGTTACCGGCTCTAATATCACTTGTAACATCCCAGATCACCCGCTTATAGATATTGTCCGCTTTGGGCCTTGGCCCAGCCAAGCCTTCACGGTTTTGCTTTTCCCAAGGCCTTCCCAGGAGGTTGTTAAGTCAAAATTGACTTTACGTATTGGAAGATTTTGATGACAAACAAAAAGAAGATAAAATAAAAAAGCAGAC
>JANIHZ010000001.1:37017065-37027260 GCA_027478365.1 Erythroxylum rufum
AATCTCATCGGACGTTCATTGTCCGGAACAATACACAATCAGTACAGCACACATGAGCACTCGGACATTCATTGTCCAGCACAGTATACATTTCAGTACAGAACAAATCAAAGTGAGACCGTCCCAGGTCTCTTATTTACTATTTACTGATTACTGCAAGTCCTAATTACTTACTTAAATTACAGTCCTGATTACTGACTTAAATATGCTAACCCCTAATTTGGGGCGTTATACCTAAGCTCATGAAATTTTTCACCGATAAGTCTCACGGGAGCTATATCACGAGTTTCCAACCTATATACCGTTCTAGGTGTTTATTATGGAAAGAATTGTCTTGTCTATAAAACATATTAATTTCTTGTGTTACTAAGTTTGCATTAATCACATCGAAGTTGAAGTATTAATCGATCAGAATTAATCACCTACAATTGATTTCAAAACTACGGTACATGACATTGTTTCATCGATAAGTCTCATGCGAGCTGCATCACGGGTTTCCAGCTTATATACCATCCTAGGTGTTTACTATGCCTCAAATCATTTATAAGATCTCAAACTCATTCTACATACAATAAATGCTTATGTAATCATGCATCTACTTATCAATGATTCAAACATAACCCAAATATAAATAGTTAGACTATTAAAGAAGAACATAAAAACTCATTAATGATTATGCCATTGGACCTAGCACACAAAAAGGCATTTTATGGTTAACTATACATGAAAGCAAAAGATCATCCTTAAATGATATGTTGTGCATCTTCAATTTCTCACATTTTATAAAAAAAGTTAGATAGGAAATCCTAAAGTAAGCTAGATAGGAAATCCTAAAAGTTAGAACGAAGTTCCAATTCATAGAATCAAAAGTTTTGAAATAAATAATCTTCATATTGTAACTTTAGTTAAGTGTTTTCTTATATTAGTTTATGGACTTAGATCATCTTATCATGATTTAAAAACCTAAAAATTTAACAAATTAACTTATAATCATGTTGTATATTCTCATATTAGCATAAATGAGTGATGCAACACCTTATATTAAGTATATGTAAAATGACAATTTAGCATCTATAAAATTGTTAAAATACTTCCTATATGAAGTCACTAATTGACCATATGAAAACTCTAAAAATGCAGTAATATCATAGTATATCTGTTTAACATTCAAGCCCCTCCTATATTGATACATAAACAAAACCATAATCCTCAATCCATAATGCCATTTGCATGACAACTCAACCAATATCCTATATTAAAGTTCCTAAAAACCCCTAAAATCATTCATTTATCAATCCCATCACAAAACAAATATATGTAAAGAAAAATAGAAAAAAATCCAACCAAAAATGGGGTGAGAACATGAAAAGTAAAGAGAACCTAATCAATTCAGAGAGTATCAATGAAATAACCCATTGACAAAATTCAGAGATTTAGAACTATAATTCAAACTCATCCTATATTAATTCATTGATAAACCCAACTTTAAGAATGTAACAACCAAACACAACCAATAAGAAAATGTATTAATGATAGAGATTAACAATACTTAAATTTAAAGCTAATAATTTAGATTAACAATACATAAAATTTAGATTAACAATACTTAAAATTTAATGCCACAAATTGAAGTTCATACCACAAACAAGTTTCGGTTGGTGCAGGCCATTTACATTAAAAATGTAGCAAATTCAAATGGGAGATTCAAACCACAAACAAATACCCAAATTAAACCAAGTACACAAAAACCCAGTATATAACAAAACACTTACCTCAATCGACACGCAAAAGAAGTCACTGAAGCACGTGAAGGAAGAAGATGACGGAGCTAGAGTGTCTGATGGCCAAAGAAGATAACCAAAACAAAGAAAAGAAGACAATGACAATCAAAGCAGAACACAAAACACAGTAACAAACAAAACTCAACGATGTTGTAAAAACAATCAAAGAATAAAATATTACCTCAATCGATGATTAAAAGAAGACGATGATGATGACACGTGATGGGTGAGTGACGATGAGGAGAAAAGGACGAGTGACAACGATGACCCATGACGATGAGCAACGGTGAAGAGAAAAGATGGCGAAATTATAGAGGAGAAAATGAGGGGGTAAGGTTCGAGATGAGTTTAACCTCGAACGAAAACGACGTCGTTTGGCCGTTAGTGATTTTCCGACAGTCTGGCCACTCCGTCATTAGCTTCAGCTTAATCGTTTTAAATAAATCGAAAACGTCGTTAGCTTCAGCTTAATCGTTTTAAATAAATTGAAAACGTTTTCGATTTATTTAAAACAATTAAGTTGAAACTAACGACGGAGTGGCCAGACTGTCGGAAAATCACTGACGGGATACATTACCGTTGGTAAACCCCGGTGCTTGACTATTGAACCAAGCATTTCTGCATAAATTTATTGACGGAGCTATTATACTGTCGGAAATTCACCGATGGAACATAAATCTGTTGGTAAATCGCCGATGCTAGTTTATTACGACAAGTGTTCCCACCTAATTTACTGACGAGTATGACTTTTTTGTCGCTATATTCCATCAAAAAATTTGCCAGGATATTGTCCCTCTACTTTTACCGATGAAAATTTTGTCCGTCGCAAAATGAAAATTTTCACGACAGTGTTACCGACGGATATTGATTTTCCATCTCTAATTAACTACAGTATTTGTTCCATCGGTAATTTTTCATCGATAATTTATGATTTTCTTATAGTGTTAGCATACATAAATCATTTACGGGGACTCCTAAGAAATCCTTTCTTTAATAAATATTGTGGAGGCTAATAATAATTAGTATGTATCAAAATAATTAATGAGTCAATCTCCACTTTTAGATAGTTCATTATAATAAGAAATTACTTTACATTCATTAGTGTGTTTTTAAAATTTTTTTCTCTTATAATTTTATTTACTATTAAGTCACTAAATAGAAAAAAAATACATTGTAAATTTGAATAACTGTTAAACAATTGTTAGATTTTAGTATTGTTATTTTTGATAAAAATAAGTTTGTTAGGAAAACAATAGCCATCAAGTTGAGGATGAATCAATGATTTGATATATCACTCTTTCTGCATCATAAGATTTGGAAATTGGAATATTATCACAGGAACAAAATTGTTCTTACATGCAAATCATACAACGCTGATATGAACATATCAAATACGTTACGGAACTTTTTCTTTGGCAGCTGAGTCTACTTGAATCACTCTCTAATTAAATATTTTGGAGGTTAGTAGTTGGAGTACTCCATAATCATATTGCCTTGTTTTAGATCACATGTTATCTTCTTATGCCTCCTAAATTATTACAATTTAATTATTCAATGGGCTCCCCCTCCATCCATCCATTAGTGCAGACAAGTGAACCTTCCTTTTCATAGTAGGGAAAAAGAAGAAGAGAAAAGGCTTAAATAGTTTATCATTGTTTTAAATATCATTCGATTAGACTTTTTTTTCCATCTTACTTCCAACATAACTCATTTTAGATTTTTCATGTCATTCGGGCAGGAAATCGATTTAAGATTAAGAACTTCACCTTTAATAGGTCATCGTAATTCAACATTTTGTAAAAGAAAAAAGAAAAAAGAAAGCTTCAAACTCATGACCAATCCAATCACGAAAAGAAAAGTGTAGTGGGTAGGTTAAGAAAAGTGTCTTTGAACAAAGGGAAGCCAACCGGAGAAACTAGTGTATTATGGGGTTTGATTGGTGTGAAGAGAACACTGGGTGGGGGCTAAAGGAAATAAAAGGGTATTTGACACATCCAAAATGTATATGATTGTTCCAAGTCTAGAGAGCTTGCTTTTAAGAAACATCCAAGCAAACAGAAACAAATGATAAAAATGGCTTCAACAATGACTTATTGCAGTAAGTAAAAGTTCAGAGCTCAGTGTCAGAGCTCTAGATTTCCTTTTATATCTCCTTTTGTGCATGTACTCAATGCACTGCATTTGTTTTCTTAACCTTTAACCATAGAATTCCATGATTTGAGGTAATATTTCTTATAAAGCTCTGAAAAGGGGATATTGGTTTGAGGAAGTGATAATATAAATTAATTAGGCAGCAACTGTAATAAAAAATAAGATTATCTAAAAGATACTCATGATGTAGCACTAACAAGGTATGATGAAAACCAATATCGAATAAGTGAGAAAAGAAGAAGGATGAATTAAAGTAACATTATCATGTGCAACTATTCATATTCAATAAAATGCGATGGATTGTTTTAAGCAACATTGACCACTACTTTGAATACGACTTAATTCAAAAATCTTGAACAGACAAAATCTTTCATAAGTCATCATGACTAATTAGTTGAGCTTTCCTAACTAATTATGGTCTCTGTATTTTGGGATTTGAAAGCCAAACCACTGAATTAGAGAATAAGAAAAAGGTAACACTACGCCAATCATATTTGAGAAGGTCACCAAGTTCACGATTACTATAAAATATACACTTGTATCATTACCTTTCCAGCGATTCGGTCAAAACGAGCCACGTTTGTATGAAAGGAACGAACCAAGAAGGTGATACGCTTGTAAGAAATAATTTAAGTGGCTAATTTGAAGGTTCAAATAGTTGTTCTTTATTTTAATCTTAAAAAGTATGAATATATATTGAAACTCATAAATATTATTTAAATTTAACATATCCCTTGATCTTAAATCATTAATTCGACAAGTGTTTTATTCATAATCGTAATGCAAAGATTTAAATTTAAAAAGAATAATTAATTAGAAATAAAAACACATTTAAAATTTTAAATATGACTTAAATTGAATATGTAAATTAATTCAAAACAACTAATTTAGCAAGTATTTTATTTATAATACATAAATTTGTAAATTATTGTATACATTCAACAGTCTATTCAATACTTGTTCAAACAATAACTACATGCTTCTATTTCGACATTACTATGCATGTATTAATTAAATTTAATACAGGCATTTTTTATTTGTTGTAGGGTGGACTTTCAAAGAACATCAAAGAAAAATATGCTATTGAAGTTCACATGATATATATTTTGACGGACTGCAATGATTTTTTTAAAGCAATTTTTTTATGGTATAGCACAACATGGATCATTCAAATGAAGAAAGTACAACAATCATAAGATAGAAGGTGCATGTGTAGAGGATATGTGCAGGTACTCAACGAAAGGTCTGAATTTCGGATATTTGTTAAATTCATTGTATAGAGGCTGAAGGTACTGATACGACACCTTTCAGGACAAACAGCAGATCAATCTTCTCACATTCGTATGCTTCTTTAACTTATTTTCCACATCCAGTTGGCCCCATTGAAGGTCCCTTCAATAGCTAGCCCTTTCTTGACAAGCTGTAGAAATTGATCGGATATTATTATTATTTTTCTTTTTTTATTCTGGAATTGTGCACCGGATTTCAAATTTTCCTACACGAGAATAGTAAGTTTTTGCTGTTTATGCCTCATGTTTTTACATTTGTGACTTTTGTACTTGCTACTTGTGAATATCCCTATCACTTTTAATATTGTTAAATAAGAATTATAATTAATTTTAGATATGAATCATCATAGTTTGTTTTAGCAAGTGATGTATGCATGACCCTCATTACTCCCGAGTAAGAGTAAGGTTGGTTGAAAGGTCATAACGAGGACCCACGTGAGAATCAATGCCCAACCCTCCACGTGACGCTGTCGTTTTCGGCTTGGTTCGAGAAGGCAAACAAACATCTAACTTTTTGGTTTTAATATTTCTCATTTTCATTATTAGATTGAATTGTGGTCTCTAGGCTGGAAGAAAGGGATGTTTCGATTAGCTCATCAACTCTTCTCTTATATCCACACATTTGCGACAGACATACGACAAACTGCTTACTTATTCACCAAACTTCCTTTGTTAAATTAGAGACATTGCATTGCATGCAATCGCTTATACGGTAGGAATCAAAAGGTAACGATCAGTGACATGTTATAATTTATGATAGTGTTGCTTCCAAGGGGGTGGTTCATTGGATATAATCTATGTTAGTACTGTTCTGAGGAAACGATTCAATTAGAGGAATAAGTAGCATTTAATTTAATAAATTGCATATTCAAATTAGGTAACATGATGTGTTTTGCTTGAAACTTTAAAAAACATGGTTGATTAATAGAAAAAATATACAGAAACATGTAAATAACAATTGAATAAAATTTTTAATTATATTTTTTAAATGATCTATTCATAATAAGTTGCAAAATATCTGTTGAATCAAAATTTTCAATTGACTTTAAATTATTATTTTAAGAGATATATTTATAATATTATATTTGACATTTTATATATGACATATTCAAAAGATAACAATAATTTACTAATAAAAAAAAGGACCAACGATAACTCTGTATTAGTATTACTCTCGAAAAGTAATTTAATTGGTGTAACAAGTTTAAAATTTTTAATTTAAAAGATTAAAATTTTAAATATCTAAAATATGATTGTAATTTAATTAAAATTTTGAGATGGACGGACAGTGAAAAGTGAAGATACCACTTTGACTGAGTAGTTTCTCAAATGGAGTGAAATGACCATCCCTAAAAGACAAGCGGGACTTTGGATTACACCTATATCTCTTACGCAAAAAGTGCTTTTGTGCGAAAGGATTTGAAGGTTGTTCGTTGATAAACATGCTATTTGGATGAAATGGCTATATGAAACATATCTTAGTATCGCAAGCTTTTGGCAAGTGTCTATCTCAACACTTGCATATATTGAACTTAAGACTAGTGGTTTTTTCATTGATTAAGCATGTGCTTGATAATGGAGACAATATTTGAGTATGGTTTTATAATTGGATTGTTCATAGTCCTCTCATTCAAAAGACTTAACTATTCAGGTTCCTCACCAGAATTCCTCTTAACCCCAAAGTTTCATCTTTGATGAATCAAATGCAATGGAATGACAATTTCAGAGGATTCAATTTACTAGAGGACTTGCTATCTCAGATTGATGATATCAGCAGGCACGTTTCCGTCACCTGGGTCCAGATGCCTAAGATAAGTTTACCAACAAGTCTTGCTATAAAGCTTCGTAGGACGGTGAAAGAAATGTTCCTTGGTTCAATCTTCTTTCTCAATCACAAAACCTCCGATCTTCTTTCTCAATCACAAAACCTCTATTTCCACTTAGCTAGTCATTAAAATAGGCTTCGTACAATAAACAGATGGTATGAAATTTATGACCCAATTTGTGTTCTTTGTAAGGAGCTGGAAGAAAGTAGAGAGTATTTGTTCTTTCAATGCAATTACTCTAAAGCGATTTGGAACATAGTTTTACATTTGTTGCCTGATGCCTTCTCAAATTACGACTGGAATTTATCGCTAAATTAGATCATCCGTACTACCCAACTGAGGTTGAATGATGCCCACTTATACAAAACTACCTTTACAACTACAATCTATTCTGTATGGAAGGAAAGAATCAAGCACATTTACAAGAATGAAGAGGTTCACAAATACAATTTAGCTGAGTCGACTGGATATGGGCCCTTATGATAGCTAATTCCAATCAGCTTGCATTATCTATTAGCATGAAGACTAGATAGAATCTGTAATGCCAATTGTTCAATTTATTTCCTTTTGTAATTTGATTTGTTTTTAACTTTGTACCTTAGTTTGTTATTTTGCTTATGGTGAGCTCATTGTAATTTCGACATAGCTTTATTATAGTTAATTTAATTATTATTCAGCTTTCAAAAAAAAATTATTAGTTGTTACAAATATTTGATAATTTATTGAATATATATGTAATAATTATTATTATGAATTTCATTGTTTTATAAAAACAAATATCGATAAGTTGATCATACCATAATATTTTACCATAAGTTGACAATAAGGATTTTTAAAACATCGCTTACTAATGCTTTTGGGACAAGTGCGTCAACTTCCAGTTGTTTCTACGGATGGATATTTTTTTACATAGATCATAATGTTATGTGATAAAATTCAAATTTAAATATTTTTAAATTGAGTTTGACTTGTTTATTTTTAATTTAATTTTAATTTTTAGATTTAGTAAAACCTAAGTTTGATTTTTCTTCTCATTATTTATATCAGCACTCTTCTTTTTCAATTAGACTATTTCCACACTTAGGAGTCTTACACGGAAGGGAGAGAACATTCCCCCGCTAAGTAAAGCACTTAGCAACCTATTCAAAACGGCATTGTCGTTCTTCGCTTGCATAGCGGCGACAAAAGCCCCTCGCTTCTGACAAAATCTCCCACGAGCACCGACGAATCCTTTTCAAGTTCATTCATTCACGCCTTTCATCACGCGGTGGCATGACGCCCAAATTCCTTGAACTCAAAACAAATAAATAAATAACTCAAATTTAATAGATCACGGTAATTGCCATTTATAATCGTGATTCTGATTAGAATAATTTATGTAACAAAACTAAAGAAAGCCGAAAATTGAATGAAAGTCAAAAATAGTATTCAGGAAAAGAGAGATGAAAGCGAGAACCAGAAAAGATGTCGATATATCTTAGCATTCACATCATATGTGTACCAGGACGGTGAGTGATTAAGCTATGATGAATTCGATGAGGCATCTAATCGCAGGCAAAAAAGTCAAGCTAAGTGACAGGGCACTGCTTTTCCCCGAATTATGCGCAACCTCTGGCAAACTGTGCTGTGCCCACAGTCGCCGATTCCAATCTTTTCTATTGCTTCGTGGACGGCTAAGGAAACTCACGAAGTTAACGATCAGCTTTTCATATGTCAAAAATGAAAAGACAATGCTTTTCATTGTCAATTTTCAAAATAGAGTAATTCAGTTTAAGGTTTATTCATCTTAGTTACAGATTGAGGCGTCTAAATTTTAAAATACTTATCTTTTTTTTTATAATTTAATAATTTTATAAAGAATAAAAAGTTATGTACAAACAACAGATACCTTTGGGAAAACACTCAAAATATATAACAGCGTACAACCTATTGTCCAACCATCGATCTCCCCTCCTAAGTCTTGCATGACACTAGTAACCAGTAGCCTTCCAGAATATGTGCACAAGCATAAACAAGCAAAACAAACCAGCAACATATCAGCATATGTCTAGACATACACGAACCAAACCACAGTCCAATCAAGTAAAGGATCAAGACATCATCAAAAACCTACTAATTTGTCTTTATAATCTTAGTCATTCCAATAGGAGCCATAGGCAATGATTTTTCTGTGCAAAACTATTGCCTATCAAAGCTCCATGTTACCTGAATTGCATATGGAGAACCTACTGTGTCCTTGAATATGTGTCCATCTGTGAGGAAAGGTGCTGTAATGAATAGAATGTGGCCCCTCATCCGAACAGCAATCTGCATCACAATGTTAGTGCATAATAGATCCAATTACCTCTTTATGTGTTTAGGCTGAGATGCTCTAGAACTTAGAAGATTATCCTGACTTGTAAGCTCTCAATCTCCACAGCTACATCTTTGAATGTTCTTGAATTCCTTTCGGCCCAAATGTTGTAAACAACTGTGGATAAAAGAATAGGAAAGAGGGGATTCTGAGGAGGTGTTTGGTGAAACCAAGTTAGGATAGAAAGAAGGCTTGATGAGTAGGGAAGGGGGATTTGGAAGTGGTTGAGGCAATGTTTGCAAACAGAATTAGAGAAAAGGCAGTTGAAAAACAGATGTTCATTGGATTCCATGCCCGAAATACAAAGGGAACAATGGTTAAGAGTATATAGAAAGTGAAGCTTATCCTTTGTTTGAAGTTTTTGGAGGACAACTAACTAAAGAATGAATGAACACCTTGGGCTGTTATTTTTGAACCAAACCAGGTTATACCAAGGTACTTATGGGGATAAAGGTCTCAAAAGCTTATAAGCAGAACCATTGATGTAAGTTTTTGAAGAATTAGGAAGCCATTCCAAATAATCTGGAGAACTATTCGGTTGGTATTGAATGAGTTTAAAATCAGCAATGAGCTCCATAGGAAAATCCTGCCACCTCCACACATTATTTCTAATTATATCAGAAACCTCTGCTGTCATAGGCAAGCCCGACCCATTTTATTGGACCAATGGTGGTTGACAAAATTAATCCTACTTATGTTTTGATAATAATAAAATATATATAGATTTGGTTAAGAAATTTATTGCAGGTGTTCTTAGATTGGAAGGCTTATAAATTACCGTGGAATCAAAAAGGA
>JANIHZ010000001.1:37105210-37118553 GCA_027478365.1 Erythroxylum rufum
AGTTAGAATAAGTATAAGAATAAGAGTTTTAAAGATGCGATTAAAATATGTATGATTAAGACCAATCTTAGTGATTTGAGATTATGGAAAATATATGGCAAAGGAAATTGAGATTCAAATGGATGTTTGTCCAAATGGAAAACTTGATCGGGAAATTGAATATGGATTAGTTTTGTTTTTAAATAAGATTGAATAAAAAAAAGAATGAATACGAAAGAAAGAAAAAAAATTATACTGATTTTGGATAGTTTTAGTCTTAGTGTTTCCAACGCAAGAAGTTTCGTTACCGGATGTCAGACTTTGTTTGCTTCGATTTTGATTTCTTTGTGTTTCCGATCCAGTTTCCGTCCTTTCGATTTCGCTTCGTTGGTTCGTTTTCACTTTTATCTCCGATTGCCTTCCGTTTGGTTGCTTTGTTTCCGTGCCAATTCGTTTTCCCTCATTTCGTTCTTTGGTTTCGCAATCCGTTTACATTTTCCGTTCTTTTTCCGGTTGGGGTCCGGTTCTGAGATCGGGTCCCAAAAAAAAACGAACTCAACCTTCAGCTCTGAACTCCTCTAGGGTACCGCTCCACTGACAAACATAAACACATATCCAGATGTTGGCTTTCGTGAATCAACAAAACAAACGAAGTCCGAATTCGAGTAGCCAACTACTACGAGATTATCAATTCGTCTATACATAAGCATGTAATCTTTGATCCCTTAAAGGTACCTCATCACCTTTTGACAGCTCTCCAGTAGTCTATACCTGGGTTACTCTGATATCTTCCAAACATTCCAACAACAAATGCAATATTAGGTCTTGTACAAACCTAAGCATACATTAGGCTCCCTAGAGCAGAAGCATATGGAATATTTTTCATTTGTTCCTTTTCAAGCTCATTTTTCTGGCATTGGTTTAAATTGAATCTATCACCTTTTACAATAGGTGCTATACTTAGTGAATAACCTTTCATCCAAAATATTTCTAAGACCTTATTGATATAGGATTCTTGGGATAGACCTAAAATGTATTGAGATCTGTCCTTATGAATCTTAATGACAATAACATAAGATGCCTCACCCATATCCTTTATATCAAAATTCTTAAAAAGAATTGTTTTACCTCATATAGCAAACCCTTGTCATTGGTGACAAGTAGAATATCATCCATATATAGAACAAGGAAACAAACCTTACTCCTACTAACTTTATGATATATGCATTGATCCATGATATTCTTCACAAAACCATATAAAGAGTTGATATCATGGAATCTCAAATACCATTGATGGGAGGCTTGTTTCAATTCATATATGAATTTCTTAAGCTTACACACCAAATGCTCACCATCATTATAGGAGAATCCTTCCAATTGTTTCATATAAACTTCTTCCTCTAGATCTCCATTTAGGAACGTTGTTTTCACATCCATTTGATGTAATTTCAAATCAAAATGGGCAACTAATGTCATAATCACTCGTAAGGAATCCTTCTTAGATACAGGAGAAAAGATCTTTGTGTAATCGATTCCTTCTTGTTGAGTAAATCCTTTGGCAAAAAGTCTAGCTTTATATCTTTCAATGTTGCCTAATAGGTCCCTTTTTGTCTTGAAGACCCATTTACATCTAATGGCCTTTGCATCATTAGGCAATTTGAAAAGATCCCAGACTTTGTTAGATGTCATAGAATTCATCTCATCTACCATGACATTGTACCATAATTGAGATTCATTGTAACTCATGGCTTGTGAAAATGTTTCAAGGTAATTTTCAGCTCCAATATTATAGTCAACTTCTTGTAAATACATAATGTAATCACTAGATATTGCTAATTTCTTCTCTCTAATTGATCTTCTTAATGTTGTATTAACGCCCTCTTGTGGAGGAGCTTGTACAACTAGTTGCTTAACAACCTTTGGTGATTGTTGAACAATCAGATCTACTAGATTGTCATCAGTAGCTTGTGAAACTTCAATGATTGGTTGTTCAACACCCATTTGACTTTAAGGGATATTATGAATGACAATCAATCTATTACTTAAACTAGGAGTTTGTATTTCCCAATGATCATTCTCAAGAACTAAGTCCTAAGATTGATCACTCTCACTGATCAAGTCAATCTCAAGAAACTTTGCATTTCTTGATTCCACAAACCTAGTACTATGAGATGGATAATAAAATCTATACCCTTTGAACCTTTCAACATATCCAATGAAATGGCCACTTATAGTCCTCAAATTCAGTTTCTTTTCTTGTGGATTATAAACTCTTACTTCAAACGGGCATTTCTAAACACGTATATATCGTAAACTCGGTTTCCAACCTTTTTATAACTTAAAATGGTGTTTTTTAAACAACCGTTGGAATTTGATTTAATATATACATTGCCATTTTAAGAGCTTCACTCCATAAGAATTTAGGAAGTTTAAAGCTGCTAAGCATACTTCGTACCTTGTCTAATAATGTTCGGTTTCTTCTTTTTGTTACATCATTTTGGTCTGGAGACCCAGGCATGGTGTATTAAGTTGTTATCCCATGCTCCTGAAGAAACTTTGTAAATGGACTAGGTGCTTTTCCATCCTCAGTGTATCTACCATAAAATTCTCCACCTCTATATAATCTCTCAATCTTTATTTGCTTACCACATTATCTATCTACTTCCATTTTAAATACCTTAAAACCATCTAATGCTTCGTTCTTGTTATGAAGCAAGTAGAGGTACATATATCGTGCGAGTAATCATCTATAATTGAGATGAAGTATTTTTGACCGTACGAGTTTATTTCTGGACTACAAATGTTTGTATGTATGATCTCTAATATGTCTAAACTCCTCTTGACACCTTTCGTTTTCATGTTGGTCTGTTTTCCCTTTATGCGGTCCACACAAATATCAAAGTCAGTAAAATCCAGAGTATTAAGTACTCCATCATTCACAAATTTTTTAATTCTTTCAAGGGAGATATGTCCCAATCTTCAGTGTCACAACATAGAGGATTGTTCATTCATAACACATCTTTTAATACCAACATTATTTTGGACATGCATTGTATTGTGAAAAACATTATCTTACAAATTAATTCAGAAAATACCATCAATCATTGTACCATTCCCAACAAGATTAGATCCATGATATAAACCAAATGGTGTATTTGAAAAGTTAAAGAAATATCCCAAAGGTACAAGTCCTGAAACTGAAATCAAATTTCTAGAGAAACTTGGAATATAAAATGTTCTTTCCAAATTTAAAACAAAACCAAAATTTAAAACTAATTTGCATGTTCAAATGGCTTCTACATATGAACGCATCTTATTACCTGAATAGATGCATTGTTCACTGTCCATTGGCTTCCTGTGGTTTAGAAAACCTTGTAAGGTATTGAAAATATGGATTGTAGAACCAGAATCAATCCACCAAGAGTTATTAAAAACATCAACCATGTTAGATTCATAACAAATAAGTGAGATTGAAATACCTTTCTCTATAAGCCAAGCCTTAAATTTGACACAATCCTTCTTTATGTGCCCTTTCTTTTTACAGAAGCGACACTTGGGATTGAAATCCTTTTTTATCATAGTATGAACTGGTATTTTACCCTTTCCTTTTTGTCTGGCTTGCCCTTTATTCCTTCCTTCTGTGACCATATGTGCACTTTCACCCAATTCCATTATCAACCTCCCTTCCTTTTGAACACACATGGTCAACAGTTCATTGATAGGCCATTTATCCTTATATGTGTTGTAAAAGATTTTAATGGGTCCATATTGAGGTGGAAGGGAATTAAGTATGTAATGCACAAGGAAAGACTTGGACATCTCAACCTTAAGAGACTTTAGCTGAGCCGCAATGTCCCTCATTCCCATGATGTGCTCACGCACACCTTTAACACTTGTGAGCTTCATTGATGATAACTTGGACATTAAGGTGCTGGCTAGGGCCTTATCTGAAGACTCAAACTGTTCATTAATAGCCTTCAATAGATCCCTAACATGACCACACTCTCTAATATAACCATGAATACTAGCATGAATTTTGGTCTTTATGTATATCATGCTGAGGCGATTAGATCGCTCCCAACGTTCATAAAGAGAAATTTCAGCTTGAGTGCTAGTTTCAGTAGGTGCAGATGGTTCATCTTTCTGGATAGCATAATCAATGTCCATCCACCCTAATTGGAGGAGAATCCTCTCTTTTCATATTTTATAGTTATCACCATTCAATTCTTGAATATCACATTGAATATCAGAAAAAATTTACAGGTTGAATAACTGCACAAAATTTCAATAAACATGCTTATGTCACTAAATTTGTTGAAGCAAAGAAACATGTATCATGTTTTGCCAATGTTAAAACATGCAATCATATTTCAAATGTGAATCATATAACAATTAAAATTGCCTGTGGGATAAGCTTTAATTAAAAGATTCATACACAACCTTTACGATGAAACTATCAAATTATATTCCTTTTCTTAATACCTGTGAGTAAATTAAGAAAAAGATAATTTACTCTTCCATCCTAATTAACCATGAAAATATAATAAATTTTATCCTGATAAAATTTATTATATTTGAATATAATTAATTACAATTGGTGTCATTCTACTTGATGTGATCCATAACACTTAATATATAACTTTTCTTAATCAAAGATGCCGTGGCTAATCTTCAACTAATTAAAATTATTTTGATCACATGATACCTCATTTTATGCAAAATATTAATAGTAAAGGTTCCACATAATCCTTTAAAAACTAATTAATCATTCTTCAATATTATATATTAGCATGAATAAACATATACATGAATTTAAAATCAAACAATGATTTAAATCATGCAATTTAACAAAATTGGGCTAATATGTGAAAGCTGAAATATTTATAGACTATACTGTAAATAATACATTACACACTATCACCAGACTTTGTGGCGAAAAGCGTGTATGCACCAAAAGCATTTTAAATCACACAAACAAGAAAAAGAGCTTTTGTAGCATCTATCCATTTTTCTCAAGTCTAGTATTTAAGCCTGATTTAAGGGTCATCATCTTCTTTTGTGATTTAAATGAAGGATATCATCACTCATAATGGTGACATGTTCGAACTCACTAATGAGAATTACTCCTATTAGAAGTCAATGATGGCGACCATCTATATTGCAAAGATTTGTACAAGCCAATCACGAACGAGAAGAAGCTAAAGGAAAATTTTGATAAAAAATTATAGATCTTAAATCAAAAGACGATGGCTATGATTCGTAATTTTATTGACCTAAGCTTGTTTGAGCTCGTATCAATGTTCATCAATACATACGAATTATAGATAAAACTCGAATCTATGATTCAAAATAAGATGCCTCAAAGTAAAGCCCACTTGGTAAGACAGTTCGTCAAGTTAGAATACATGGACAGTCAAAGTATAATTGAGCACTTAAACACCTTCAAGGGGCTCATAAATCAATTAATGAAGATAAAGATATAGATTGATGATAAGTTACAGACCTTGTTACTTGAAAGTTGGCATACTCTTGTTATTACAATTAGCAACTTGATCCCATAAGAAAATTTCACCATAGGCATTGTCACTGATAACTATTGGACTAGAAAACTAGGAGAAAGAAATATGGAAATTTAGCAAAATCCAAGGCTAATTTTATTGATAATAGAAAAGAAGTAAAACCCATGAAAGGAGTAGAAGCAAAGGCCGTTATAAGTCAAAAAGGTAGTCTAAGTCATACCTAATAGTCAACTGCTACTATTATGACAAGCCTGGTCTTAAGAAATTTGAATGTCGAACATGAAAGATCATAAGAATAAGACTATCAAGTCAAATGAGATTGAACCAAAGAAGAAGCAAGAGAAGAGCATATTCATTATGGCAAACAAATATTATGTTAATGTCTTCCTTATTGGAGAAGACAACTATGTTAACATCACCTATGATGATAATTCATAGGCCATTGATTCGGGCGCCTCCTTCTATGTCACCCTATATGGAGAGTTCTTCTAAACAGACTAAAATGACGAGTTTAATACAATTAAATTAGGAAATCAAGTAACCAATAAGATTGTGGGGATTAATAATGTCATGTTGATTACCAAAACAAAGTGCAAGCTTGTGTTGAAAGATGTGATATATGTCCTTGATATGTGCCTCAATCGTATCTTTGCCTAAAAGCAATGATATTGGCTATATGAATCAATCTGGTGTGGAAAAATGGAAACTCTCAAGTAATAGCATAATCATCATATGAGGAATAAATGAGTGTTCAGAATACGTTACACAAGCAAAGTTGTGTAAGAAAGAAGATAATATCAGCCATTATAACTCATACTTAGAGCTATGACACAAAAGATTAGAGCACATGAGTGAGCAAAGTTTCTAAATCCTACCTGTTAAAGAACTCCTTTCCCATATGAAATGTAAAACACTTAAACTATGCACTTATCATTTAACTAGTAAATAACAAGTTTCATTCTATAGAATTAGTCAGCCACATAGTATAAAACAAGCAGTGAATACTAATGTTTGCCCAACAACTACAAAATTAATTGGCAATGCATTATATTTTGTTCTTTTTATTAATGAACATTCAAGAAAGGTTTGGTTATATCTGTTGAAAATAAAAGAATAGGTACTCTAGACATTTAAGGAGTTCAAAGCCAGAGTGGGACGCGATATAAAAAGAAACTTAAAATATGTCAAAGTTGATACGAAGGGTAGTACTGTGGCCTATTTGAAGCATATTACAAGTCATTTAGCATCAACCTTGAAAAATCAACGTCAAATACACCACAATTGAATGGTGTAGTTGAGAGAATAAACTAGACTACCAAGGAAAGTGTTGGCCCCTGAATTTTTTTTATAAGCATGATTAAATTAATTTTGAGGTCTTGCTAGATTAGTCGTGTTGGAATTGATTAACATGTTATGTGGGTAAGATAACATGATATGGGCTAAAGGCATTGAACTATGAAAGTAAAGGAAAAGTGTAAGGCCAATTTTGACAAGTCACTTAAGTTTAAAAACCTTAAGGCATTAAAGGACGGGCAAGGTGGACTTTTGTCTATCATTAAGGGTAAAATGGGGAAAAAGAGGTTTTGTTTTCTTCCTAAAGAGAGGAAAAATGAAATTGGGAAAGGAAGAAGGGAAATAACAAAATCAAAGAGAGAAAGAGGAGAAGTTTCGGTGGTTGAGAGAAAAAGAAGACAGTTGAGCTAGGGTTCCATCTTTTCTAAGCCTTCTAGAGAGATTTAGATGTGGTATAAGAAGGGAAAAAGGTAGAGGAAGATAAGAACTTTCTTTTGAACCAAGCATTTCTTCATTTGGTGAAGATTTGAGGTAAGAGCATTTTAAGGTTTTAGATTTTTGGAAAGGTTTTGGTCTCAAGAGCTTAATAAATGCATGGGTTTAAGTGTTCTAAGATTAATTTATACATTAGTTTCCTTAGGTTCTCATTTGAAAATTCCTATTGATTTTGGGAATTATATTTATGTTAAAAAGGAAATCAAGAAGGACAAGAAGAGCAAGAGGAGAGGCATATTTGAACAAGCCATAAGCAAGGACTTCAAGGTGGGTTTCACTTTTATAGTTAGATGACAAGCT
The DNA here is from genome assembly GCA_027478365.1 of Erythroxylum rufum. NCBI lineage: Eukaryota > Viridiplantae > Streptophyta > Magnoliopsida > Malpighiales > Erythroxylaceae > Erythroxylum > Erythroxylum rufum. The sequence continues at coordinate 37,112,797 of JANIHZ010000001.1, forward strand.
AATAAAAGTTTTATGTCAATAAATGACAGAAATTAATTTTGCAACTACCTTATTCATGTGCATTTAATGCCTACATGCTTATACATGATTTATGTGATGATTTATGGAAAGTTGTTTTTAAAATGATTCCTTGAAATGATGTATGATTATGATACCATACTTTTAGAAATGGTTTTTAAGATATAACAAGCATATGAAAAACAAGTTTTCAAGAGAATGTGCCTTTTGGGCATCAAGCTTACAAGATTTTGAAATCTATGTGTTATGTAGGTTTGTGGTAGTCTGTCAAGAACCGTCACGTGCACGTTGACCCAAGTATAGGCTTCTCCCACCTGCCCGTTAGTGGCATGGAGCTCCCTCAAGGACTCCCTTAAGAATTCATGACTACACAAGACCATTTCGTTGGAAATGTGTAGTGTGTCATGTTTCGGACTTACCCAAACCATTTGATGTGTTTATATGTTCATGACAAGTTGATAGGAGTAATGCATTCATGATTTGCATACACATGAACTTCTGCATTAAAAATGTTTTTAAAAATGTCTTTGCTTATTACAAACTATAAAATTGTTACCCATGGGCTTTAATCTCACCCCCACTTTCCTCCCCATAAGCAGGTGATGAGCAAGAGATTTGAGTAGTCAAGGGCCAAGGCATCACTCTACTTTTGAAATGTTGTTGTATTTTAAGCTAATTTTGTAAACCAAGGCTTTAGTTGCATTTTGAGCAATTTATTGTTCATGTATCTTTTGTATTTTGGGATTTCTTTTGAAACATTGATGTGTAATGGGGGCTTGGAAATGCCCACTAAAGCTTTGTAAAACTACAATCTTTTGATGCTAATGGTTTATGATTTTGTTTTCTCCCATGATTCTTAAGGTTTCATAAGGGAAAAATTCATGTACTGACTTTAGGGAAATTTCTGGGTTGATCTGGGCTGACTCAGGTAGAGTCATCTACTAGAAAGTTATAGATCTTTCTTTTATCTTTCCAACGGTATATAGCATGAAATTTTTGGACATCTAAGTCAAAAGTTATGGTCCTTATGAGGGGAGATGCTCTGGAGGGTGCAGAAAGTGATCCAGAATCGTCTTAGTTTGACCTATACTTCGTCTTATTTTGACTTCTGTATCGTCTTAGTTTGACCTCTGCTTCATCTTAGTTTGACTTCTGTATCGTCTTAGTTTGATCTCTACTTTGTCTTAGTTTGACTTCTGTATCGTCTTAGTTTGACCTTTGCTTCATCTTAGTTTGACTTCTGTATCGTCTTAGTTTGACCTCTGCTTCGTCTTAGTTTGACTTCTGTATCGTCTTAGTTTGATCTCTGCTTCGTCTTAGTTTGACTTCTGTATCGTCTTAGTTTGACCTCTGCTTCATCTTAGCTTGACTTCTGTATCGTCTTAGTTTGACCTCTGCTTCGTCTTAGTTTGACTTTTGTATCGTCTTAGTTTGACTTCTGCTTCGTCTTAGTTTCTCTTCGTCTTAGTTTCGCTTCGTCTTAGTTTTGCTTTATCTTAGTTTGATCGTCTTAGATTGACTTCTGCTTCGTCTTAGTTTGACTTATGCTTCGTCTTAGTTTCGCTTCGTCTTAGTTTGCTTCGTCTTAGTTTTGCTTCGTCTTAGTTTGTTTCGTTATTTTCTGTTTCACTTTTGATCATTTTAGAATCTGAATCTCACTCGAGTTATTCAAGCAAGTTGTAGATCTCGAAGTCATCTTTCAAACCGTCCAAATAGAAAATCAATCCGACATCTGTAGCAAAAGTTATGGTATTTGCAGCAAGACATGTTACAATACGAGTAAGGGCATAAACATGTTGGATTCTTTTTGTCATAACTTCCTCATCCGACCTCCAAATGAAGTGATTCTTAAAGCAATGGATTCCTAACATCTTTTCCTATCTCTCCAAGAAAATTAGTATCTTTTGGAGTTTATTTGAATAATTTTGATGGAGGGAAATTGAAGGGTGGGTTGGGAGAGCATGATTAGGGTATGTACATGCTTTAGCTTTTTAAGTATATCTTGAGTTGTAGAGCTCCGATTGAAATGATTCTTGCTTCAAAACAAACTAGAGATTGAGAGCTACTATTTCTTTGAAGAAGTATAGTTGTAATTCAGGTGATTAACTGGTGTGGGCAGACCAACCTTGCAGAATGATGGCAAATAACCCTGTAGGGTAATAAGCACAAAGCTTATGACTCCGGTTGTTGGGCTTTGAAAACGGGATCCAACAGAAAAGGTCCTATATATCCTCTGTTAGGTCAAGCTCTTTAAGTCATTTGGGGGAAAATCCATAAAAATAATTGTCAACGTTATCAACCACTCTCCCTCAAGCCTTTTGGATGGAGTTAGGATAAAGGAAGTATGGACGAGAAAGATGGTCTCATATAACCATTTCAAAATTTAAAAGATGGTCTCACATAACCATTGCAAAATTCAAATGTTGTGCATTCGTCCATGCCCTTAAAGATGAATGCTTCAAACTTGACTGGAAGATAAAATTATGTGTATATTTTAGCTCTCCAGGATGAGTTTGGATACTGATTGAGTTTGGCTACTGATTGTAGGGCATTGTGAATAAGAAGATTGTGAAAAGTTGAGATGTTGTATTTTTTGAAAATCAAACTGTTGAAGATTACAAGCAACCAAAGAAACCTAAACATAAGGTTAGCATATGCTCTAATCGAAATTATTCATCCCCTATGGCACATAATAATCTAAAGGGACAAACCAGTAAGAATAATCATGATAAATTTGGTTATGTTTATGATCATAATGAGTCTTCAATAGAGGATTCTTCATCAATTGAGACAAATAACATAGAGCTTATCGAGTCCAGTGAGGTATAATCTATAAAACGACTCCAATTATAGGGATTATCTATAGGAAGACAATTACCCACTAAATATCCTTCAAATGAGTATTCCACACTCACTATTAATAGGGAGCATCGTAGCTACAATGAGGCTATAGTTAAGGTTCACAAAGAAGAATGGTTGGAAGCCATGCATGAGTAGATGCAATTCTTACATGAGAACTACATAGATGTAATTCTTACATGAGAACTGCATTTATGATATAGTGGAGTTGTCTCAAGAAAGATAAGCTATGAAGAACAAAAAGGTTTACAAGTTAAAAATTAAGGAGAATAACCTACAATTGAGAAACAATGATAGAATCATTGTCAAAGGGTAAAATTAAAAAAGTGATTTAATTTGAAGAGATCTTTTGACCTATGGTGAATATGTCATCTATCTCTGTAGTTCCCGATCTAGCCACCAGCCTAGACTTAGAGATTGAACAACTTAGTGTTAAGATATCTTTTTTACATGGAGACCTAGATGACCAGATACATGTAGAGCAAATTGCAGGATTTATAGCCTTGTGAAAAGAAAATTTATTATGCTAACAAAAAAAGTGTCTCTGTGGTTAGAATAAGCACCTAAGCAATGGTATAAGAAGTTTGATGCTTTTATGGCTTAATATTACTTTAAAATCACATTTACCATTGTGTCTTTAAGAAAAGGAACATTGGTGGTAATTTTATCGTACTTCTATCGTATGTTGATGATATGTTAATTGTTGAGCATGATAAGAAGAAAATTGTTTCACTTAATCATTCACCGTGAAAGATTTGGAACTAACGAAGTAGATCCTTGGAATAATGATAACTCAACATCATTCTATCTCAAGAATGATAGATTGAGAAAGTTCTTGAGAGATTTAGCATTCACAAAGTGAATCTAGTTATCGTTCCACCTGTCAAACATTTCATACTAAGTAAGAAGTAAAGTCCAATAAGTGAGAAGGAAAAGGAAGAAATGAGAAAGGTCCCATATTCATCTTTATTTATTAGCCTGATGTATACCATGGTGTGACTAGGCTCAACATTTCTTACGCTGTCGATATTGTGAGTTAATCCTTGTCTAATCCTAGAAAAGAAAATTAAGCAACTGTGATTGATACTCTGATATCTGTAGTGTATAACCACTAGGTGCTTATTCTTTGATAAAGGAAAACTTGTGTTAAGAAGGATATATATTATGTATATATGGCTGGAGACAACGATTCTCGAAAGTCAACATTAGGATATTTGATTACTTTTACAAAGTGAGTTATATCATAGTAGTCGAAGCTCCAAAAGTATGGACATTTTCCCCTATAAAGGCTAAATATATCTCGGCTACAGAAGTGTGTAAGGAGATGTTATAGAAAAAAAATTTCCTATATAAATTAGGTCATGAATAAGAAAAATATATGTTGTGATATGACAATCAATGTGTAATATAATTACCGAAGAAATTTACCTTTCACTCTCATATAAGGTATATTAATGTTCGCTATCACTAGATATAAGATGTGTTGGAAGAGAGACTTTTACATTTTAAGAATGTACACACTGATGGTAATTGCTTGGACATGATGACCAAAGTGATACTGATCAAAAACTTTTATGACTATTATCGAGGTGTCAGTGTGATGAGCTCTAGTTAAGTCAAAAAGGAAGAAATTTATTAAGATTCCCTCTATATTTGATGGGACACCACAAGTTAATTAATAATTTTGATGAAGATTTGCTAATATCAAAAAAGCATAGGGAATAAGTTAATAATGTTAGTGAAGATCTGTTAATAACTTAATATAAAAAGGTATGCGGAATAAGATATTTAATGACGATTTATTAGAAGAATTCTTTAGGTGCATCAAATCTACTATAAATAGGAGTATTCAAAGATGTCTTTAGCATTCATGATATAAATGGGAGCATACTTCAAGAGAGAAAAATGAGCCACTTTAAAAAGTGAAGAGCTTGAGAAAAACTCCAATTTCTTAAGCTTGAATATATGAGTGATCACCATAAATTGGTGAGGTACTTGGGCGCCATAATCCATCCTAAATAGAGTGAAAAGTTGAGTTAATTGGCCTCTAGTTTAAGTTAGAGAAGAAATCATTGTAATTTTATTATATTATAGCGAAAGATCTTTCTAACTTTTGATCCCATTGTTTTTCCCTTCACATTGGAGAATTTGCTTCATAAAAATTTTAGTGTCCTTCTCTACTATTTTTTTCAATTTATTCTTGTTCATTTTTAATTACATAAAGAGGGAAAAGAGCTTATATAACATCTACTCGTTTTTTCTCAACAATATGATATGAAACTCTTATTTACTTTTTAATTATTGTTTAATTCTATTTTCTCTAATTGGTATGATATATAGATTTCAAGTCTTCTTAATAACTTGAATTATTGTGAATGGAGTTAAGAATACTAAAATATATATGGATTCGATTCTTTGTAGATTTGAGAAGATCTCTACCTCAACACCAAGAAAACGAGTAATCTCATCTCTCTACAACTCAAGAAGACATTATGTTAAGTAATAACCTAAAGAGGTAATAACTATCAAGTTTAGGAATAGATCAAACTATGAAGCTTGAATTTTTTAAAAGAAGTTCGAATTTGACCTGAAGTCTAGCAACTCAAATCAAGTCGGTTGACTTTGAGTTAAGCAAGTTGGACTATATATTATTGGATCATAGGCAATGAGGGTCATCTCAAGCCAACCTAATCTAACTTGGAGCTAATTTGTCGTCATCTTTAATAACAAGTTATAGACTATTTAGGGGGCGTTTGGTTTAAGCATGGGTTTAGGAATAGGTATGGGTATAATAGTAGAAGGAAATGAGAATGGGAATGGGAATAGGAATGGGTATAAAAAATGATGTTTGGTTTGTAACTTGGGTTTCTGTATTAATAC